>CATIWF010036071.1:0-12308 GCA_949630135.1 Balakata baccata
AATCTACGATCTATAAAATATGGTTTACTAATAATGAACCTATAGTTTACAAGAAATTAACTTTTATTAATAAATTAATAAACTTTTATTTTATTCGTAATAAACTTTTCTGTAATAAACAAATGAATATTTCTTCATAAACTAATAAACTTTTTCTCAAGTGGATGATGAATATTTATAAAATTATCACCGTGTATTTAATAGCTATGTAAAATTTTTTTTATTTACAAAATTGTCACTGACTTTTACATGTGTGATGAATCATAAATCCATAATGCTTCGTAAACCTATATCCATGTTATAACAATTGAAAGAGCACACCACCTATAAAAAAAGAACAAACCAAAGAGCAGAACCCATAAGTATAGCCTAGCAGTAAGTTCATTATATGTTTGATTTAGGTTTCGAATTCGATTACTCCTCTCTACAGTTGTAAACCAAATAAAAAATGTGAAAGAGCAACCTCTCTTGGAGTTCTACATAGTAATTTTGATATCATATTAAAAAAATTAAAAAAAAAAACACGAAAGAG
Source organism: Balakata baccata (assembly GCA_949630135.1). Taxonomy (NCBI): domain Eukaryota; kingdom Viridiplantae; phylum Streptophyta; class Magnoliopsida; order Malpighiales; family Euphorbiaceae; genus Balakata; species Balakata baccata. The sequence continues at coordinate 533 of CATIWF010036071.1, forward strand.
CAGGATTTTCCAGAATTTATGCTTACGCGTTTGCATTAACAAGTCAATAAATTGAGTTTGCAAGTATAAGTTGTCTAATTAATTAACTCAACATCTCTGATCTAAATCGCTATTTTAACAGTACTATATATATATATATATATATGCAAGTTTCGATAAAAAAAAAAAAAAACATTACTATATATATGTAAGTTTCGATCAAGAAAAAAAACAGTACTATATGCAAGTTGATTAATATATTAATCATAATTAGCTGATGAAGCTTATAATTTATTAATGGCGAACTTTGCGCTTAAACCCACGTGCTATGATACAAAATAGAATTATAGTAAATGTATAAGGCTAGCTTTTGGTGTTTTGCTAGGTGATGAATTCTGATACTAAAGACTCTGCGTGGATGTAATTAACTGATCAAATTCTACATAAAACATTAATTTAGTTTATAATATATAATTTGCAGTAATGCTACATAACCTTATATATATTGTACCACTTTATTTTATTTACATTAAAATATTAATATGTTAAAGCAGATTAAGTAATAATACAGAAAATAGTAAAAAATATGTGAAAGTAGCATTTTTTTGTGTGCAAAATTTATTTTCAATTTATATGTCAATGAACTGAACTGAGATTAATCATGTTTATATTGGGTATAACTCTAAAGAGTAGCAAAACATTCCCATAAAAATTTTAAAATAACTGGATTCACAAGATTCGGACTCAAAATCTCTATTTAACTTGGAAGAATTCGTATAAATCGATCTATATTCCTCCTATTTTGTTTAATTATTAATTCTACACATATATGACTATTTGATTAGAACTAGAGTTTTAAGTCTTTAGATATGCAAGAGGGAGTGTTTGGAACCGAATAAGTCTGTCTGTTTGACATTTCAATATCAAGTTTTTCCTTTTATGGACGAAAAATTATAATTTTTTATGTGATAATTATTACATTTATTTTTTCACAAAAACATTAGAAATTTACATTTTCATAAAATTTTAAGTAAAAGCGTCAGAGTTTCATTTACCAAATGAAGTAAAAGCTTCCGAAAAAAATCATTCAAATCAAATAAGTCATATACAAAGAGTAGTTATACATTATTTTGCAAATACATCATATCATAATTAGATTTTGGTCCTTATATTTATTCATAAACATCTTAAGGAGAGAAAAAAAGGATAGGGTTAGTACTCTAAACAACCTACTGGTTGTTTTTATAAAAAAGATTATAATTAGGGATTGAGAGTGACAAATTAATTAATTAATTAAAAGGAATAACAATATATGCCAAATTTGTATGATAAATTAAGAGGGTTAATGAGTCAAAGAATCTCATAAACTACTATATTTTTTGATACATTCAAAGGAATGCCAGTTGGGTATGGATTTTTTCATCTTTTTAATTAATTCAACATATAATTGATTCTCTTCATGAATAGCATATCAAAAAAACAAAGACAAAACAGTAATACTCAATACCCAATATCCATGCATGGAATAACTCATTCCTACAACATAAAATAACATTATCGTTCGAATCATATTCCTTTATGAATTACAACCCAAGAAAGAAGGGGGGAAACCCTAGAGAATGTCTTATTGACTTGAGCTTATTTAACAACGCATTTTTACTTAATTATCACTAAATTTTATAAATTATGTTAATTAATTACAAACATGAAGGAGGGTACATCGGGAAAAGAAAGATAATCACATGGATTCGTCTGTATATATCCAGACCGCCTAATTAATTTCTTTTTCCTTTCGAAGAAAGTAAAATTATGTTTCTGTGTTTCTCTATAGATCTTGATCAGAATCTCTGGGTAATTATCAGCTTTTCGTCATCTCTCTTTTTCATGTCCAAGTGTCCGACCATATTATTACCTAATGAAACTATCGTCACATCTAATTAGGCAAACATCTTGAATTTCTCCTCTCTGTATAAGAAAAGAGAATTTATCCATATAATAAAATCCCATATGGAAGTTCTATACTAGCCTTTACTGAATCACAAAAGAACAGTTTTGTCAAAGGAGAAGACTGTCCTTCAGGACAATAATGCTACTCGATTCACGAAACTGGATATGCCATCGGACCCACTTAAATTTTTTTTCTTTTTTTAATAAATAATGACGCTTTTAGTTTTACTAACATTAAAAAATACATTAATTAGTTTTAATTAAATTTAAGAAAAAATAAATTGTAAAAATTAAGTTATTCTTAATTTTAAAAAGACTAATAGATTAATAATTTTGAATTTAATATAATATTAACAATTTTAAATTAATATTTAATTTTTATTAATAATATTAAATTTGATAGATAAATGAAATTTGAGATTTTTTTTCTAAAAGCAAAAGTTATTATACAAGAGGAGTAATAATTAATATTTTATGTTAATTTATCAGGAAACACTATTTATAATCTCCAAGTGCTAAAAGAGAATCTGTCCTCTGAATTTCTCTCTCTCTCTCTCTCTCTCTCTTTGTTTCTCTCTCTGTGACTGGTGACCAGTGACTGGTCTTTGATGCAATCTCACGTGCAACAGGCTGTAGCTAAGCTATGGTAATGGTGTGGTATTGGTAGGCTTCTTGATTAAACTGTCTTTGAAAGTCCCTTAGCTTTTCTTTCTTCTCATGGGGAAGACAATAGAAAGATGTATAAAAAGGCAAACTTTATTTCGTCTTTTGGTGTCTTCTTCTTGTGCCTATTATTCTTAGTTCTAACTAATAGTTTCTTTGAAGGAAACATTTCCTCGCATCTGCCTTCCTTTCCATTTCTACTTTTAGCCCCTTAAAGCTTCTAATACTTTCTCCTTGTATTCTAGCTTTTGGGTCTATGCCATTGCCTCTCATCTCAATCTTCTCTTCTTGTTTGTCCACAAGATTCATACTAGACAATATTATTACAAATTAATCTTGTGACCCTTTGTATTTGTGTTTTCTTGTGTTTAGAAAGAGGGAATTTTTAGTACTTAAAATTGTGATTACTATGGCACTTGAGGCAGTTGTTTATCCACAATACCCATTAAGTTATGGCTACAAAGATTGTAATTACTCATTGGGAAATGGAGGAAATTGGGGCTATGATTTCCCTTTCCCCATGCATGAAGATGATAAAGCTTTTCTTGGGATTCTTGAAAACAACAGCAACAGCAGCAATACTATTATAGAGCAACAAGCTGCAGCTGCAACTGGTCTTCCTGCAAATTGGGATTCTTCTTCATCTCCTTTTATGCAACATGGAAAAGAACATCATCATCATCAATGGGATCCAAATAATTCCTCACCCGAGACTTGTACTGTTGATCAATCTCTTCCCGCTGGACTCTACCACCCTGTACTGGAACCACCGGCCACCTCCACCAGCCGGAGGAAGCGAAGACGGACAAAGAACACCAAGAACAAGGAGGAAATAGAGAATCAGAGGATGACTCACATTGCAGTTGAACGTAATCGCAGGAAACAGATGAATGAATATCTTGCTGTGCTCAGGTCTTTGATGCCTTCTTCTTATATCCAGAGGGTAAGTTGAGTATGATTATTACTATCCTGCCAAGTGGACAAAATTTTGCCTCTTCAAAATCGAATCCTTAATTGGCTTTTTTATAGCAATCTGATAATGTAAAATCTTTTTTGTCAGCCTTATCTTTTTTCTTAGTCTTTTTGTGTCAAAAGGTCCAAGATTTCCATACCCCACTTTCTGAAAATCGAATCATCACTGTGATTGTTTTCTTGTAATATATCATAAGTAAATTATTTTTAATCAAGCCCTCATTATGTTACTAATTAGTAGTTAATTTACCATGCCTGCAGGGTGACCAAGCATCCATAATAGGAGGAGCTATTAATTTTGTGAAGGAGCTAGAGCAGCTCTTGCAGACCATGGAGGCACAAAAGAAGACCCAGCAGCAGCAGCAACCTGATGCCGCCGGTAGTTTCTCTTCACCGTTCGCTGACTTCTTCAGCTTTCCACAGTACTCAACAAGAAATCCGGCCACCGGGGAAGAGACAACGGCTGAGCAAAGTCAAAATCAATGGGCAATGGCGGACATAGAAGTGACCATGGTTGAAAGCCATGCTAATCTTAAGATACTTTCCAAGAAAAGACCAAGACAGCTCTTGAAAATGGTGGCAGGATTACAAGGCCTAAGGCTAAGTGTTCTTCACCTTAATGTCACCACTGTTGATCAAATGGTTCTCTATTCTGTTAGTGTTAAGGTTAGTTGATTTAGTCAAATCAGTCAATCATTCATCTTCTTAATTATTGATATTTTTTGCCTTTTTTAGCGCATTAATTACTTTACTAATCTTCCTTTTAAATGTGTTAAAATAAAAAACAGGTTGAGGATGGAAGCCACCTTAATACTGTAGATGAGATTGCAGGTGCTGTTAATCAATTGCTGCACAGGATTCATGAAGAAGAGGAATCTGCTTTCAGCTGAAATTTAATTTGTAATTCTTCTGTAATTGGGGTCGTTAATTACCTCTCTTAATGAATTTCGGTTTCTTTTCTTTCTTAATTATTATTATTTTTTGCCATGATTAATCCAGCTCCATTCAAGTCATTTTCTGCACTACTTTAATCAGTGTAGGGAATGCGTTGTCTGGTAGGCTTTTTGTCTGATCATATAATAAAATTATATAAACTATATAATAAGAGCATATAAGACAAAATAAAAACAATTAATCTGTTGAAGTTAATTTTAATATGTTGAATTATATCAAAGTTGGATGGATGAATGCAACAAGTACGTCAAGGAATCTCTTTATCAAATTCCTCTCATGTCATGAAATGAGAGGAGAATGTCCATTTGTGCAAGCAGCATCTGATATATTAATACTCATGATTGGTAATTATAAACTAATTAATTGAGCCATTATTTTCTTAATACTATCAAAATTAAATGTGAATGAACGATAGAAATAAGCGAAGCCACAGAATTAAATTCACATCAGATTCTAGCTAAAGGTAATTTCTTCCCCAGTTCAGTTGTGAATTGCTTATTGGAATTGACATTAATTTAATTAGTTCGCAATTGCCTTTTTTTTTCCAGTACGAAGGGTCGGGCGATAGTCATTATCATTAGACCGTCAGTACTAAACTAAAACTTATCAATCGTCAATTTTGACTGAAGATCGTGGACTAATTTTATTTATATTTACTGAATTTTGCTTTTATAGTAGTAAAATTATAAAATTTTATTTACCTCAAAAAAAATTATTGATTCATTTCACTAAAATCATTTTCAGCTAGTTTTCCAATAATATATAAGATTTCCAGTAATATGCTAATGGTCACGTTAGTTTTTGGATGACACATATTGAAATATTAGCTATAAGTGATTTTACTAAAAGTGAAAATATAATTCAACAATTCTTTTTGAAAAAAAGAAAAAGAAATATCTTGCAGATGAAATTAACCCAAGATAATGTTCTATTTTCCCTATAACAAATATGAAAGTCATCACCAATTTCCAAAGAACCAGAGGTGCGTTTTATTCCGACAACATTAAAAACTTTCGTTCTTCAGATATTTAATATTTTTCTTCAAGACTTTGTTTACTAAATACTTCCTATAAACATGGGTTTTAGGCTATTATTTCGGGTCAATAACCAAGAGCGGAAATTTTTACAAAGTCAAATGCTAATGAGATGCATATCTTTTAAATAACGTAGAAGATATGTAAAATTGAAAAATGAAGTGGCTACTAGCTAACAATAAATAGTAATAATAGCTCGAGTTGGTGCGCAAGTTAATTTTATTTATAGTTATTGAATTTTATTTTTATTGTAATAAAATTATATAAAAAAAATTATTTCATAAAAGTTACTCAATTATATTTTTATTAGACTAAAGTAATTTTAAGTTAACTTTTCAATTTAGATAACTGAAAAGCTGATGTGTTACCAAAAGTCTAATGTGACAGCTGACGTGTCGCTAGAAATCTGACATAATAACTGATGTGTTACCAAAAATTAGTTTAAGTAACTTTAGTGAAACAAAAACATAATTCATTAAATTTCTTTTTGGACTAAAATTTTTTTATAATTTTATGCAATAAAACTACTATGCAGTAAACATAAATGAAATTAACCCGATAGTCAGCGTATGAAAGAAAAAAAATGTGCATACGACCCTTAGTAATCCATTAAATTCACCAATAAGATCTAATTTAATTGTATTAATATATCTGATAATGACTTTAAAATTTCGAATTCAAATCAAAATATAATTAGAAAATGATAAAACTGAAAATAGTAAGTCTGTTATACCTTGCTATACTAGTTATGCTGAGAAAGAATATCCGTGCACACTTCAATTAATAACTTCAAACCAACGATCGATATGTAACACTCCAGAAAGGAAATTAAAGTTATCCGTCTGATAATTTGGAAGGCAATGTTTTTTAGAACGCAGGTATGATAAGCTAGTTAATTAGAATTACATACCGAAACTAATTATTCTCGTATTAGATAGGATTTTAAAAGCGATAAAACAATTTTTCATGAGTTTTAAGGTAGTTATACATATCTGAAACTTAAATTCAAAATATTTAATTAAACTGGAAGAGAGACATATGAAGGTAAATTTTTTTTAACTAAATAGAAATTTAATTTAATGACCATTGACCAAATAATGAATTCAACTGGCCAAAGGTCAACATCGTTTTATTACCTGAATAATTAAGAAATAATGTAGTAGAAAACTTACTAATAAATTTTAATTTGAATTTAATAATACTGATTTGATAATTCGTATTGTTATATTTCAAATTTAAACCTTCAATCGGACCTTATATATTTGTACACTATATATATATAGTAGACAACCTGATGCAAAATGTTCCTTAATGGTTTCCATGTGCACCTTCCTGGAAGATACCAAAAAGCTTCACTTTGCCACCATATTCGATTCTTTTTCTTAAAAAACCAATCCATCACATCACGTCTAAGATTTTTTTTTTTTTTTTTACCTTGTTAAATTGTGTCTAAGTAACCTTAGAGTAGAGTCTGCCCTTTTCTTAGATGTACAGATCGTTTATAATGATTATGTTCTTCATTTTGGTTACTTCTTCTCTCTTTTTGTCCCCCTTGTAATCACATTCCCACATGCTAGCTACCAAATGCAACACATAATTTTCTCATTGAAATACATATAATTATATATCACTATTTTTCCCTTTTTTTTGTTTTTATTCGAGTCTCATGCAAATTTTAAAAAAAAAAAAAAGGTCCGGTTATGATTAATTAAAATTTGATTTTACAATTCTTTTGTAAAGGATTTAACATTAAAAAATTTCTTTATTGAAGATATGTAAATGATGAATTGTTTGATCAACTATATCAAGTGAACAGCCACATCAATTACTGAGCTTTTTTAGAGCAGCTATAATGAAGGTTTTTTAGTCTTTAGATTCTTTTTTTTTTTTTTTTAAATTTAAATTTGATCTAAGTAATGTATTCAGAGTTTTGAATTGAAAAAAATAAAATTATATAATCAGGAAAATTTTGGGAGAGGAGAGAGTGAGAATTGAACTTAGTTACTCAAGAGACTCCTAAAATTTTTAACAAAATAAGCATGAGCACAAATTTCTTATCTATACTAAATCAATCGAACTAATTAATATTATATATCTCATTATGTGAAGAGACTAACTTTTTACTTTACAAAGATTAAATTAATTTTTAACATATCATTAAGTTATTAAGAAAGAATTTTTCATGCAAATAATATATTGTCTTGAAATTTTCCATTCAAGCGTTTTATGTATGTTTTGGCACAGAAGGTTCAGCATTCGAATCGAATCTTTAATGATTTTGCCTTTCACTGTTGAGTTTCTCATATATATATATATATTTCACTGTTGAGTTTCTCATATATATATATATATATATATATATATATATACAGGAAGGTGACAGCTGCATGCAGCATTAGTCCTATTTTCTGTGGACAAACAGAACCAGAATTCTGAAAAGATATAGCTAGTCTTAGTTAGATAGAGTAGTAATATCAGAATTCAAATTCATAGTTCAAATTAAAGAATGATGATCTTGACGAAAATACTTTCTCAAAGAATTGCAGCCTCTTCCATCATAGCAATATTGACATGATAAATATGCAGACACTTGGGTTTCATCTTTTCTTTTCTTTTTTTGATAAGCTTTTTATTGGGTTTCACCTCTTACATTATATTACATAATTACATTTTTAGGGTGAATTACACTGATATTAATTCAATTATCTAATTCGTAATAACTTAATACCTAAACTATCATTTGTAACATTAAACTTCAAATTAAAGAATGATGATCTTGTCGAAAATACTTTCTCAATGAATTGAAGAATCTTCCATCATGGCAATATTGACATGATAAATATGCAGACACATGGGTTTCAACTTTTCTTTTCTTTTCTTTTGATAAGCTTTTTATTGGGTTTCAACTCTTTCATTATATTACCTGGTCACACTTTTAGGGTGAATTACACTCCTATTAATTCAATTATCTAATTCGTATCAACCCAATACTTAAATTATTATTTCCAATGAAAATTTTTTAAACTTTAATTTTGTAATATAAAAGTATTTACCTTTAAAATTTATTAAATCATTTAATAGAATGTTAATGTAGGCTTTCCACATCAGTAAAAAAGTTTCACGTGTAAATATTATGTATACAAAATAGGTCCCATAAAAATTTTTTATCTTTTTCATCACTTTTTTATACTCTTTCACTTTTTCTTAAACCAAATATAATTAAATATTTTGTTAAATAAAAAAAATTTTTTTGTGGGATCCATTTTGTACATGTGACCTTTAAACATATAAATTTTTTACTAATATGAAAATTTCAGGTTAATATTCCGTTAAATAGTTTAAAAAATTTAAATAACTGATACTTTTATATTATAAAATTAAAATTTAAAGAGTTTTTACAAATAATATTTGAATTAGTAATTATTATGAATTAAATAATTAAAATATTCTATAATTCACCCCACATTTTTATCATACATGCAATACTTCCGTACCTTAAAAGATCCCTTAGATTTCTTGTTCTCAATTTAGGAACAAAAAGGGGAAGCTCTATACTCCCACTAGCTATAAAAATTAGAAGAAAAATTTTTTTATTTTATTACAATAAGTCATTTTGCCACTATTTTAACCATTTAGCCATTTGAATCTACGCCTGACATATTTTTAAATTTTAAAGGTGTCAATATCCAGAATTTGAGTTTAAAACTTTTATTTAAGAGAAAAAGATTATACTATTCTATTTTACCTATTGGAGAGTTTTATTATTATTATTATTATTATTATTATTATTATTATTATATGCAATTTTTGGCAAAGTGGATATATATATAGTTGACGCAATATAAATTTTGGTTGAAATTATTAAAAAAAAAAAGTAGCTTGGTGAAAAGAATAGAAACACAGTAGCATTGGTTTGAATTTGTTATCTGATTGAAATGATAAAGTGGGAGTGTTTGAGTTGGATGGGAGAAGTTTCGTAGATGAAATGATTGCAAATCTAACAAATGATGTTTGGAATGAAAATATTACCAGCCGCACGAAAGGGTACGTATACGGTTATTCCATATCATGATTCCGCCCTTAACTCACTTTCAATTTTTATCTTTTGCTTTGCCCTTGTGGTCGTTATAGCAGTCCCAAAGTCCTTTATATTTCACTATTTACTTATATTTAAAAATTTTAGATCATTCTAACAACCTTTTAAAATCAAATTCTTTATTTATAATTTTTAAAAATAATATTCTCTCTCTTTAAATTTAAAAGTAATAAATAGCTTTTTATTAATATTTTATTATTTTTCTTTTTATCTTTTTAATAAAGTTGTAATTTTAAAAAATTTATATTAATAAAAAATTTAGAACATAAAACAAAATAGATAATATTATTAGAATGCAAACAATTTTTAAAATAAATTAAAATAGAGAATTGAATGCTAGTGCTCTTACCGCCTAATTAGAGTATTATTGGATTCAAATAGAGAATTTAATGTATAAGAATTTGGTCTAAAAGAGAGAATTGTGAGTATGCTGAATATGATTGGAGAGAGTCATGTTGATTGTGAGCTACAGAATATAGGTAATCATCCTCTAGCACGTATATACATAAAAATATTAAACCATCGTTAATATTAATAGATGATAACGATGAGACTCATACTCAAATTCTCCTCCAATTTTTATAAATGAAAATATCAATCAAATTACCTATTAATTAACTTTATTTTAATTATAAGAGATTTGATTTGAATTTAAAATCTCATAACTATAATAATATTGAATAAGAACTCATTGAATGAAACGTTGGGTACTTAATACAATATTTTTGCTATGTGAAAATATTAGGGTTGCGATTTGATTGCATAATTCACGAGTTGGTCATCACATTAGACTATATCTAGAGGAAATCTTTTGGTAAACGTTGAACTGTTTTCTTAATTACAAAATAAATTAAAATAATGACAAACCAAATATATCATACGATGATTAATTGGTATCGACTATGGATGCATATTGTCGACATATACAGCAGGATCCCAAAGTCACCAAAAGAACTCTAATCATCCAATGGGATTTATAATTAATTATTAAACTATTCAACAAACAGCCGACAATTTGTCAAATTCGATTTTTCTTTTTCTTTTTTTTTTCTTTTTTTCTGGCAGTTGTACTGTTAGATTTTACCTGATTACATGCCAATTATGAATTAGTTATGTAAAAAATGAGAGATATTGAATTCAATACATAGCAATTTGATTTATTCGAAGAGTGTGTAAACTAAACCATTAAAATTCGATAACTAATTACAATATCGAAAAAAATTCGGTTCAGTAATCAATAGTAATATTTAAACTATTTCAGTTATTCAGTAATTTACCGTGGGAATAACCGAATTAACTAATTTTATATATTTAATTTTGATTTTTTTTAATTTTAATATATATTTTTTACTTTATTTCAAAAACATATTATTTTATGATATTTTAATTTATGTAAGTATTTTTTTCATATAGTATTTTTATTATAATAAAATAAGTTAAGAAATTCGATAAATTTAAGTAAAATTTACAACTTCGGTTAAAATTTCAATTATTTGGATAATTACTAAATTTTTTATCTAGCTTAGCAATCGGTGAGATTTTTTTAAAGAATTTGATATTTAGTTATCGAAATTTTTTTAGGTTCGATAACTAAATTAACGAATGCTCACCCTAATTCCTTCTGTTTTGGTTGAAAGGTGGCTTTGTAATATCTTAATGAGTCACCATTTTTATTAAGAACAAAAGAGGAAAAACAAATGTTATATACGTAAAAGTTGACTATGGACTTAATTTCCCACAAAGAAGGGAACATGTGAAGGATATATAGACGTCCAGTCTTCAATTCAATTCTAAAAACAGATTGTAATCCTTCTTTTTCAAAAGAAAAAAAAAAATCAATTTTCTATAAAAGACTACAAAAAAATAATATTGCGACAATGGGGAAGTGATCGCTATGTATTCGCTAAAACGACTTAGCAACCACACAAAGACCTGACATCGTGATCACAACAACATTTTGTTTTTTTCACTTGGTTTTTTTTTTTTTTTAAAATTATCTTTCCGTTAGTGATAAAGAAAATATATGAAATAAAAAAAAATGAAATGAGAGCTTGATAAACAAATTAAAATTAATTAAATGGTCATTATATTATAAAATAAAAGCTGAATGAAGGATGAGAACCAATAAGAA
>CATIWF010036082.1:0-21086 GCA_949630135.1 Balakata baccata
CTTATATACAATTTAGGGTTTTGAAAACCGAGAATCGTTTTAATTTAAAATATATGTATGTAACAACATTTTGAATATCCATGAAAAAAAATTTAAATATCCAATGAACGATTAATTGAGGGGCCAAAAAAAAAACTCGATTTGGTAAGTCGTCACCTCCTGATATGATGTGTTTTGCGTCAATGTTTCATCGTCACTTCTCTCCGATATTCCGTCAGCTTGTTCATGCTTCGTCACATTAGTGTTGTTCAGCAACAAAGTCAGAATTATATAATTGGAGAGATAAAAAAGGATTTTATATATAATTGGACAAATAAAATATATATTTTTAAAAAATTTTATTATAATTTTTTAAAAATATTTATATATAAATAAATCATTTTGGGGCTTGAAGGGCTTGACCCAAGTGAGCCCCCTTATCTTCGGTGTTGCTTATTCCAATTGATACCAATTATTTTTTCATGTCTAATTTTTAAAGAAATAGTTAGCAAATTTAAATTTCTATTTTAGGACGGACAAATAAATATAATATAAACTTAGAATTAGATATCAGGCTTAATAATTATTAATTTATTATTATTTTAAAATAATTTGAGTAAAATTAAAATTAGCTACATCACAATTACAAATTTTTATTTTATCCCTTAACTTTCTGTATGGGTGGTCTCTAATAATAGGAAGACTCTGAATTTAACAATAAGCATTAAAAACAATGTCAAAATATTATTATTATTATTATTATTATTATTATTATTATTATCTTAAAAAAAAAAGAGTTGTGAGGAAGGTGGCTGAAGGAGAGGAGCAATAGTGTAATACCAGCAGCAGTGGTGGGTAATGAATGAGACGACACGTGGTGGGAGGCAAAGCGACGAAATGGAGTGCAGAAAGAGATGTATTGCTGACGCGTGTGCATATTTTTTTAAGGATCCGACCGTCTTGACCATCCCTTTCTCACCTCTCTGTGTGGGACTCTTTATTTTCTTTTCTTTTGGCTCTTTCTAGTGGACACACACCGCATGTATAAAGAATTTTTTTTTTTTATTATTTATATAAACCATGTATCAGGCTTTTTCTATAATAAATCTAGTGTATTAATCAACTTTTCATAAAAATTAATTAATTTAATAAATTATTGATTATCTAATCTATTTATCTGAATTGAAAACAAAATATTTAAGAGTTACAAATATCAAAATTTATCAATAAACTTAGTGTAGGGTAGAAGGACTCCAAAGTATTAAGATGTTAAGGTTTTTCTTAGTTGTTTCTTCATTTTTAATAATGAAACGGCATGTCGTTTGGTAAATGGAGGTTTTGGTGTGAGTTCTTTTTTAAATCACTGCATGTTGAGTGGGGGTATCAAATCTGAGACTCTCCACCCGGAAACAAACTCCTTATTCAAAAATCAAATTAAATAATGTGAAACAATTTATTCGATTGGATTTAATTTTCTTATTTTTCATTATACTTGTAGTGATATATAATGTCAAAAATGTATAATTGAAAATTAATTTTTATTAAAACTGATTAATTGTAAGTGAAAAAATGAGTGTATATATTTTGAAAATTCTATTTATTTTATTTTTTCAATGGGTATGTTTTATATTTTTCAAAATTGAAATTGTTGACTAAAAAAAATACAAGTCATTAATTTTCTAAACACAGTTAATTTATTATTATATAAATTTAAAAAGATGTAATCTGGTCGGTTCAGAGTGAATCGAAATCAAACCCGACGATTACAGAGAGAGTAACTTTGGGAGTCGATCTGAAGGGGCAATCCATGCAATTAAACAAAATCTCAATAATTGAGAACAATTGTCTCAGCGCTAGAGAGTGTAGTGTAGGAGTACTTGACTTCATGTGTAAGAGATGGACCCACTTTAATCTCCATCCCATTTAATGATATTTTGTACACGATAATCAAGCCCACGTGATCACAAACATATTTTGATGGTGATGGTGATGCATGTATAGGAACCGTACCTCCCTATCACTCTCATCATTTTCTAATTAAAAAATATTATCTGTATACTTTTTTTTTTTGAATTTATATTAAAATATTTATATTTCACTACTTTACATTCAATTTATATTAAAATATTAATATTAATGCAAGTGAATAAGAATTATTGTTTCTAAATACATATTTCTTTTTGTGTGTAAATAACATACATTCTTATATATTTTAAAATATAAAATTAATTATATTCGAAATTTAATTACAATAAATTTTTTTTATTCATTTCTAATGATGTATTTAATTGGATTCAAATTAAAAATTAAAAATTTTGGCCTATAAACTTAGTATGTATTAACAACTGAACCTCCATCCTTTTCTTTATGCATATAATACAGATCGAATATTAAATTCACATAATACTTATTATTATGCCCGCAAAGCCTTTTTGCCTTCCTTTCTGCTTTGTAAGTTTCCTATTCATTCGAGTACATGATGAATAAAATAATTTATATTATTCTAGTAACGGATAATAATAACAATAGTAACTCTCATCCACTTTAGGTCAGAGTTATTGTGCACAAATACAAAATGGGAAAAGTGGACTTTATTACTCAGAAAAGCAATTTATCTTCTGTTTGGAGGGGTATCACACAAGTTTATACTGGTTTGCACGTTGTAGCTCATTTTATTCATAGCAATATAGCTTTCATTCTTGGCAATGACGAGAATATTCTTTTTTAGGAGGATAATTGGCTTCAAATCACACTTCTATTTATGGTTTTTCTAGATTTATATGCTATTTCTTCGGTTAAATTCAGTTTTATTAAGCAGGTTGGATTTTAAGAGGATGATATATGGTGTTGGCAACTTTACTAAATAAGGAATCTGAGTAGCAGTGAATTACAACAATCTCATTTCTTATTCTAGCTTCTCGACACTGTTAAAATCAATAAAGAGGTAACATATTCTCTAGTTTGGAAGGCTAACAAAAATGGGTATTATTCAATCAACTCCTTTTATCATGCTTTTTTAAGTGCGAATAATAGCAACTCATTTTCTTGTGGGATAGCTGCGTATCAGGGAATATACAAAAAAACTTATGGCGTAACCTTTTTTATGCTATTTGCTAGTCCTTATGGTTAAGAAGGAACAAATTTTGTTTCACGAATGAATCAGATGATATGCAGAGTACTAAATATCTTATTTTCCGCCAAGTCTAGATATGGTTTAAGGGCATCCTAGCTTCCCCTACTGTTGTTCTTCTCTTGTGCAATCTCCAGTCAGGATTCAATGTTAGACAAACAAGAAAAGAACTACACGATCTGCTAATTGATTTCTTAGGTTACTTAGCTCTTGAAGTGTTATTGAGCTGCCTAAGCTTTCCCCTCCTGTGGCCTTCAGTTGATGGATTTCTTATTTTGACACTTATCTCCATCGATGGATTATAAGATCTTTATGATGTGATGTCCTTGTCCTCAGAGTTCTCTCGGTTTTCTTATTTTTTTCTGCCCTTACTTTTGTTTTTCTTCTCTTTTGGTTTGCTTGGTCTTCAGTTGTTATTCTCTTTTCATTTAACTTGGTTTTGCCCTTTGGTGAGAAACATTGTTGTCATGCTCTTACCCACTTGCTTAGTTCTAGGTTGGGATTTTTTCATCGCATTAATCTCTGATTAATATGGTTTTCCCCCTAATCATTAATAATAGTAATATGCTTATCAAAAAAATAAAATAACAATGCTGCTTACATCCCGAATGTGTAGCTTAATCTTTGTCCGGCCAAAATGGAGCTATTTTGTTGGTTTGCTCTTCATGGAAAAATAGTAACTCGAGATTTTTTGTTCATACGTGACATTTGCTACATAAATGAAAATAGATACAGCTTTTGTGGTTTCTTTGGGGAAACTTCAGATCACTTATTGTTGCACTGTCGGTTTTTTTTAGAGTGTTTGGGCTTTCTTTTTAAATTGGTAGGGAGTCTTTTTTTACAATTCCTAGTTGTGTTATGCAACTCTATCAATATTGGGAATCTTTGGCTAGAGAAAAGTTTGCCAAAAAATTTTAGCTTACTCTTTTCTTTGCTATTGCATGGTCTTTATGGTTAGATGCAACAACTCTATCTTCGAGAACTTACAAGCAGATTTTTAGTCTACTATTGACCTTATTTTTCATAAGTCATGACTTTGGTTTAAGTCTCAGAATCCCATATTACCTTATAGCATGATTTCCTTAGTCATATCGCTTGTAGGAATTCAAAATTGGAGCAACAGGTAAAAAGTCCAATTTTCATGGTTGATGCATACTAGTTAGCCGTAACTTTTGTGTTGGTTGCCATATATGCTTTTCTTTTTCTCTTTTCTTTTTCCTTGGGTTCCTCTTCTTCTCTTCTTTTCTTTTGGTTCAAGCTTTTGTTGGTGTTTTAGCCCTTCTTGTATTCTATTCTTGGTTTGTTTGCTCTTTGTTTGTTTGGCTTGAGGCAAGAGTTTATTTTATCCTAGTATGTATGCTTAGTTCTAAGTAGGGATTTTTTTTCATCAGTTTAGTCTTTAATTAAAATGGTTTTTCCCCTATTATATCAATAAAAATTATTTTCTTATAAAAAAAAAGAAAAAGCTCTGATCCACTTTTTAAAAGGAAACGAACAAAAATATATGTAATTGACTAATTTATCCGTAGGATAAAGAAAGATTATTATATACTTAAGAGAGAAAAAAACTATAAAAAAAAAACAAGGCACTGAGGGAGATTTAATAATATTAAAGTATTAGTAAATAAATGATTCAGAGCAGCATGCATGATAAAATATAAAAGTCAATAATATACTCAGCTCACAGTTAAGTTGGTGTTAGAGAAAATTCGCATGCACAAGCAGCAGTGGAGTTAAAAAGGCGTAATTAATTAAAGTTGGTTAAAGTGAAGAAGAGAAATCTGCAGGCTTTAATTCCATAACTAAGTACATCTTCTTCTTCACCTGAATGCATGAAATCATCTGCCAATTAATTAAATACAGGCAAAGCCTTTTAAGTTTCTTTCTGCAGCTTGTTTAATTGCAAATTAATTTCTACTTAGAGAAATAATTTTTACTGACTTCATTTGGATTTGGAAGTACAGTAACAGTATTATCAAATTAAACAGATAGTAGCGAGACACCAGGCATGCATTCTCTTTTCTGTTGCCTCTTTCTTTCTCTCTTGTATTTTCAAGCATGCATGCCCTGTTTTTGTAACTTAATTTTTCAGTTCTGTATTCTGATAAAGAAACCTTGTATTGTGTGTCCATTTGAGTTCAATTCAATTAACACAAATCTAGTTTCTTATCTCTTTTTCTCTTGTGCATGTCTCATTAATTGTTTTTATTATTAAGTAATATGAATACAGGAAATAGGAAATTCCTTGCGGAAACTATACATTCGTATTCATAAATTGAGTAAATTTTATGAAAATCACTTTGTAATTAAAGTAACTGAAAAATTATTCGTAGAATTATTCACCCCAGAAGAAAAAAAAAGGCAACTGAAAAATCCGTAAAATTAGAGAACTTTTACTTGCTTCTCGATCATATTGGTCATGTATTGTACTACAATTAACGGATTTTCCTGTTTCATGACATGCCAAATCCCTTGAATCATTAGATAAAAGTTCCAAATTCTTAAAGAAAGCTCACTATTAAAATAAATTCTAATTGATAGGATACACCGAGTTAGAGATATCAATTGAGAATTTGCATAATTAAGAAATAATTCATGAAGACATAATTAAGTAGAGAAAAATGTAATGAATTTAAAGAAATTGAAACTCTGTGATTTCAATGTGTGCATATGCACAGCTTCACAAGGGCACAGGAGACCATCACCCTCCCCTCCAAAATTTTAAAATTTCTTTTTATATATATAGTCTAATTAAAAATTATGATTTTCCCCTCAAAATTTTAAAATTCTTTACATATATAGTATAGTTAAAAATTAAACTTAGTTATCAATTTAATCACGAACTATTGATACTTTTACAATTATATCTCCATCTATACTTTTTCACAAAAATAATAACGATGTTATAATTGTTTGAATATATGTAGTATCCGATGAAAATATTCGGTTAAAATGCGGATATGGATGCCAAACATGATTTTTTTTTCTTTAAAAAAAATTATCTGACTCAACAAAAAATGCCAAGTCAACAACTTAGCCTAAACACACCGTTTCAATTTACTCCATAACCCATTAAAAACCCTAACTTTGCTCTCTTCCTAGATCCCATCCCACCATATCTCCTCCCTCAAGTCTGTTTTACTCCTTGATCGCCGCTTCCACGTTCTCCCACTCCCTCCACAACTTCCCGACTGCCAAGATTCTCCACAACCGCCTTCAACACCCTTCTCACTACTCCAACTTCTTCTTCTCCCCCACCTCCACTCCCCCATTCTACTACCACCACGCTCCTCATTCATCGTCCCACCGTCATCATCTTAGCCCTCACTGCCCTCGTCCTTACCAACTGAATTGCCTGTGATAATTCCCAGTTTAACCCAGCCCTATCGTCGCAACTCATGCTTACTCTCATCATCTTCACTTCACCATCACAATAACTCAAGGTTGCCTCGTCGGATTTCCTAGAAGTAGCCAGTACTCTTCAAGCTCTACTCCGCCTCACGTGATACCTGATAATGCCCTTGAGGTTTATAAAAATTCGCAATCGAAAACGAATCTTGGTGGCACTAGGAGACTACGTACGGAGGGTAGAAAGATAAGTGTTGATATGACGACAAGCTAAAAATTGATTCTCCGTCGGCACTGCTGTCCATGACGTTGGCTAAGCATGGCTCTTGAATAAATCCATTCTGATTGGAATAGCTCTGAAAGCGATGGCAGCTCTGATTATGAAAATGAAGCATCTTCTCCTCTTTTACTTTGTAATTAGTGACTAAACAGAAGATGAATTTATTTTTTAAAAAGAAAACTAGATCTAGATTTTTAGGTTATATAACAAGATGTGTAATGAGAGAACAAAACGAAATTAGAGCTAGGTTTTTATGCATGTTTGGCTTGAAGGAAAGTGAAGGAAAATGCTGTATTTATTTTCTTTGCAAATTTTATAAAGTTTATGTTTTTTTTAATGTTTTTATAATTTATGGCTTTTGTTGTTAGAAGTTAATAAAACTTTTAATGTAGTCTGCTGACTTACAGCTAATTTTTTTTTTTTTTAAAAAAAATCACCTTTGGAGTCCATATCTACTTTTTTTTATTAAAAAAATCACGTTTGGTGTCCATATCTGCTTTTTAGCCATATTTCCTCTCCGAATGTTGTAAATATTTGAATAATTACAACAAATGTTCGATGTTATTATTTTTTTAAAAACGTATAGGTGGAAACATTGTGAAAGTGTCAATAGTTGATGATTAAATTGATAAATAAACCTAAAAATTATAATAAATATTTTTCTTAAACTAAAAATTGTTATGATGTTTATGTTATCTATTGTCCCTTCAAAACTATAAGTCTAGCTTCGCCACCGGATGTGAGTGGGATTGGAGACGAGGGGTTACTGTGAGGGAGATAGAATAGACAAGAGAGGCAGAAGAATTGATGGGTTGGTTCTGAAGAAGGAGCAGAACGTTCCATCCATGCAAATATATAGTTAATACACAAACTTGATTAATTTTTTTATTTATATTTTTAAATATAAGCAAACAAAAAAGGTACACGAGTGGCCCTTGCTACACGCTGATCAGGTGCTGCTGCCTTTCTCTGCTCTTGCAGCCTTACGTGGCTTATCGGAAAGTGAATGATTGGGTCATTCATATTGGTGGGACCCTTTTTACTTTTTTCCTTTGACAAAATTGGCCTTCTGGGTCCTCCTTTTTAGCTGGCTTTCATTTTTTCTTTTTCTTTTTTTTTTTTTGGCTTTGACGCTGTGATAGATTGATGGTAGATACGATGGGTTCATGCATATTGTACCATAATATTAATATAACATTGTAGACATTAATATTCTTTTTTTTTTTTATATAATTTTTAGCAGATCTATTTATATATTATTAATTTAAATAAATAAAATTATTTAAAAATAGCATAATATTAATATAAAATTTATAATTTTACAAATATTTAAAAATAATATAATAAATAAATTTAAGAACTATTATAATTTTGAGGTATTTAAATAAATATTATTTTTAGATAGAAGTGATTTTATATGTATCAATTTTATATAATAAAAACTATCGAGAGGGCTCAAGAAAAGGGGAAAAACTGTAGAGGCAGACAGAGAGAGACAAAAGCTGTGAAATAATTAAAAGAAAAGGAGTGTTTCTTTTTCGTGATTCTTTTGATCTTTTCCAGTGCAGGAATTGTAGTATCCGATTACCCACTTTCAAAAGTGTGATCTCAAAAACATACTTGAAAAGAGCAAAAGAAATTGTTATTTTCAATTTTTTCCCTTTTATTTTTGTTAGGATCTTATATTTTCAAATTTTGAATTGCCACACAGCATGTCAACTCTTCTAATTAATTTTCTTTTTATTATTCAAAAATTTGAATTCATGTCATATTGAATATGTCCATTAAGTGGTAAAACGCTCTCTCAATACCTTTCAAATTTTAAATGTTTTTTATATAAAGAGTTCAAATTCAAAATCTTTAATTAAGAAAATAAACTCTTACTATTTGTTAATATAATTAATTGGCAAACCTCTTCCTCATTCTACTTTATATATAATAGACTCATTTTCATTCTTATATTTATTCTAACTTATAATCCATATTCCATTTTAGAGAATATAGTTAAATTATTGATTTTTTAATATAATCTTTATTATTACAAGGGGCTGGACACGAAATCAATTTGAACTCTTATATATACTATTTTTAATGTGTCTTATTAATTAGAGTTAAATATTAGAATTTAAAAAACCATAAAACTTATAATTTCAATTATATTAATTAAATATTATTGATCTTTGAGCAATAATAAATTTATTTCTATATAAGAGTTCTTTAAATAAAAAAAAATTAATTATAGTTTATCTTTAGCCTTCAAGCTAGCAAAGCATAAAAAAATGATTATTTATATATATTGCAACTAATATTAATTCTTGCATATTTCTTTATATACAAATGGTGGGTGGAATTAAATCATCATAACTGTACGTGATTAGTCAATGTAAAAGTCAACTGTCCAAAGTTGCATGTTGATAACTTGATATGATGATTTTTTCAATTTATACAAATTCCCAATTGTGGAAATTATTAGCTATTGAGAACAATGCTTTCATTCATGATAACCAAAATCATTACTTAGAAAATTTCCAAAAAAATATTTGAAAATTGAAAAGAACTAATTTTCATATGGACTTTTTTTCATTGGGGTCTTGGGCAGCCTTCCCATCAAATATTTCCTATTATTACGATGTTCGTACAAAATATATTTTTTATAAAAAAAATCCAACTTAAAATTCGAAATAAATATTTTACAGTCTTAATTATTAGAGTATCTCCAACAATATTTTTAATTTCACTTCTTATTATATTATAAAACAATTCACTATCTATTTTAATTTATTTTAAAATTTGTATGTATTCCAATAATACTCTTTATCTCTCTAGTTTAATTTGTTATTAATAAAATTATCTAGAAAAAAATAAAGAGAGAGAATAAGAGACAAGAAAAATAAAAAAAATAGAAAGAAAAAAATAAAAAATTGTTAAGAGGTATTTAAGAGCCAACTTTTACTCCCAATACGGTTAATTATATAAATAATACTAAAATTTGCCACTTTGCTACAAGTTGGTGTCAAAACTTTTAATTATTACATATTTGCTTCAAAACTTTTAAAAATGTTGCAATATAAGTTTAGGTGCCAAAATGTCAAATTGGCAATGTTACGTCTATAAACATTCACTTCAACATTTTTGCCACAAAGAGTACCTGTTAAAACAATATCGTTAGCTATTTGAAATTTAATTTAGGGTTTTTCTATCTTTAAATATTACTAAACTGTGTCATTTTTGCAAGTATTCTTTATAGCAAAAATGTTGACATGTAAGTTAATTTGATATGATATTGCCAAATTGATATTTCGGCAGAGAAAATTGATTACAAATACTAGATTGCAATGTTTAAACAATTTTTGGTATCAATATATAATAATTAAATGTTTTGATACCAATTTGTAATAAAAGTGATAAATTTTGGTATCATTCATATAATTAACTTATTCTCCATATTTGAAAAATAAGAATGTAAATTTTAAATAGTAAGATAAGTAGAGAGAAAGATAGAAAAATTATTAGACGGCATAAAACTCTTGAGTATATATAAGGAGAAAAATAGAAAGGTTGCTGTAACGCTTTAACCAACACCATTAAACTATAATGTATACTGAATTGTAAGTGCCACTTAGAAATTGAGATATGAAGTGAAGATGGATATGGATATGGATGGAGGGTAAATCTTGTCTCCACACAATTCAAATATAATTAGTGGTGGTCACCATCCTCCAATGCTTGAGATCCATAGTGGGACCACTAGTATCAATTCTTATAGCTTTGGACCCCATCCATGATTAATCTTCAAACCTATCACCACAGTTTCATCCAATAATCTCTTACACCATTTTTATTTACTGTCTCTAGACTTCATATTCAATTTATTTAACCAATTCTACATAATTGACATATTCAATCGGTGCATGTACTATAATATAGTCATTATAAAATTTAATAATTAAACTTTATAAAATATTTAAAAAAAGAATATTAATGATATAAATATGAGATGAATTAGAGGATGCAAGTTGGTTTTTTTTTTTCATGATATTGTAGGAGCTGTATATTAAAGTAATGATTTTCTATTTTTATCGTGACTAGTAGGTACCAATTGAGGATACAAGTTGTTGGTGATATTTATTAGTAGTAGTAGTAGTCAAAGAGGGATTGGATTAGTGGGAAGAAATTAAAATGGGGAAAAAGGGTTGCCAACCAGGCTAACCTTTTTGGTTGATTGTAGTTAAAAGTTGTCTTATCGGTAGTGAGTTGTCACCAAAAAAATTTTTTTTTAAAAAAAAAGCTTAATCATGAAACTAAGAAAGTTGATTAATGGGTACTAATTAAAGAAGTATCTTTTTAAGTGGAAAAAGTATCTTTGTTTTGATTCATCAAATCGCATCAATTTATGACAGATGTCTTTCATAACGCTGCGTTTTGTTTTATATATACACAATAAAAATAATTAATTACGGCAACTAATTCTCTACCTTCTGATTACCTGCTGGTTTACCATTATTCATGCACAATAATTTAGCAAGCTTATTATTATTATTTTCGAAAAAATAAAATATTTATAAAGCAGGCTAACAGCATTTAATTATGAGGTGGGCCAAGGACCAAAAAAGCAGTATGAATTTGGGCCTAGGAAATAGAAGTTCAAATTAAAATCAAACTACGCCGTTTTATGTTTTATTTTGGGCTTTTGGACCAGAGGGAACCATAACTCTCTGTGAACCCAACTCCCCATGTATTACAAATTATATCCTGGGGTCAGGTTCAAAATGCATTATGTACTAGCCTCCAGTAAATATGTGCGGAGAAAAAAACAATGGAATGACCGCATTTTTAACTAATAAACTTTTGCTTTTTTTATTAATGAACCTTTATCCTTTATGGCTAGTCGTTTTCTCTATTAGTTTATTATTTTCTATTTCTTTCTCGTTTTTTTTAGTGTAATTTTATTTCGATTTATTATTTTCTGGTACAATTTGTCTTGATGCGTTTTGAGTATCTTCAAAGAGAATTAAATGAATGCATACTTATAGATTAAAACACTAAAAAATAATATAATATTCATTAGATTAAATATACAAATAAATAAAATGAACTTGTATTAATATAAGAAATAAACTTTTATTAATAAATTAATAAACAATTATTTTATTCTTAATAAACTTACAGTTTATAACAAATAATTTTTTATTGCGTTTTGAGTTTTTTCAAATAAGATTCAATGGATTAATACTTGTTGATCAAAAAAAAAAATAATATCCATTAAATTACATAAGAAATAAAATGAACCTTTACTGATAAACTAATGAATCTTTATTAATAAAGTAATGAACTTTTATTAATAAACTAATGAACCTTCTTTATGCATAATGAACATTTTTCAACAAACTAATGAATTTTTATTAATAAACTAATGAACATTTTTTTTTATTCTTAACGAATCTATAGTTTTATAACAAATATTGCTAATGAACCTAGAATTTAAAATAAAATGAATATGTAGTAATAAACTAATAAACTTTTAGGTTATTCTTAATGAACTTTCAATTTATAACAAATGAATCTTTTTCAATAAACTAATGAATATGCCTACAAACGGATGATGAATATTTATAAAAATGCCATTATGTATTTAATAGTTGTGTAATAAGTTTATTTTATTTACAAATTTGTTATCACATTTCACACGTATGATGAGCATTTGGTTCATAATGTTATATGGATCAGGATGGTCCATAATGTTATATGGATCAGGGTCCAAGATATAACAACTCCTCCTTATATGCGAAACCTCCTCAATTTTTAATATTGAATCTTAATTTTTTTTTTTAAAAAAAATGAAAGATCTTTTCATTATGAGATTGCAAGTTTAAATTTCAATTATCTTTAAAATTAAGATTATATCTGCATTTCAAATACATACTTCTTAATCGTATATAGTCTTATGAATTAATCGTACTATATATAAAAGTAGAAATAAGGAGGACAATCAAATTTACCAAATAACCAACATAATTATATTAATTAATTGAATTAATTCTGTCATTTAATAATTTAATTTATTAGTGAATAATATTAATAAGTCATTAATTAAAAATTTAATTTTATTAGAA
Source organism: Balakata baccata (assembly GCA_949630135.1). NCBI lineage: Eukaryota > Viridiplantae > Streptophyta > Magnoliopsida > Malpighiales > Euphorbiaceae > Balakata > Balakata baccata. The sequence continues at coordinate 12,851 of CATIWF010036082.1, forward strand.
TTAGGTAACTATATTTTATAGTAAATCCAATGTTAATTACCTATTAATGATTACAAAATCCGTAATACAACTGAACCTTTTTTATTTTTAAAAATCTATCTATAAGATTATAATTTTTGAATAAGGCATTCACTTTTATTTGTTGAAATATTAAATTTAATTGAAACTGTTCTACGAGGAAAGAAGAAAATATTGAGAATCCGTTCAAATTCTTTTATAGCCAAAAACAAAGAAGAAATTCTTATCTAAAAGAAGAGAAATTAAATCATGTGTTGAAGTTTCCATCTCTTCAATTAGGTCATAGGATAAAATGGAACATTGGGCAAGAAAATTCCGTAAAGGGCATCAAGAAAGAAAGGAGGGAACCAACATAACTTGATAAATGTGATTTAATTATATTATAATTAAAATTAATTTATTGGACAAGATTATTATTATTATTTATTTAATAATGATGAATCCAATTATTAAGAATAGAGGATAGACAAAATAACCATAAAATACTTACTACCTATATTTTATATAAAATTCTTAATAATAGATAAATTAGGAATTTAATGGAATTTGATACAAACATGCATTTCTGTAATTCACTATAAATAAAATATCATAATAAGACGAAATAAATTAAAAAATAAAAAAATTATATAAAAATCAAATAGTAATTAATAACGAGTCCAATATTTAATAATCATGCATTAATGAAAAACTAATTAGTTAAAAATAGGAAATGAGAATTACATTCCTCCATGAAACGAAAACACCCATTTCCCTCTAATTAGTCAAATAAGAGGAAAAAGATAAATCTCAAAATTTTCTCATTATTAATTTTAAATGATAATAATTTTAAAAATTGATATTGATTTTATTTATAGGAAAATTGACGTTATTATATATATGGATTTAACTTAATCAACATTTTAAATCATGAATATGTAAAACTTTGAAATTAAAAACAAAATAGAAACTAGTGAAAATTGAATTAATCTTTGGATGGTGATGTAGTTTCTCAAACGCGGTGCGGCAGCCTACCACCATAGTATATTGATTCTGAGACTGACATATTTCCTCAAACGCGGCGCGGCAGCATGCCACCGCAATAGTAACACACGTTTTACTATTGCCCGATCTGATCAGGTACTTAGCCATTTACATATAAATCAATCTTCATTATTATTTTTATTGAAAAACTTTCTCATCTTTTGTGCTCTCAACACTTTACACATCAACTCATCAAACATTTCCTATCTCAATGTTATCCAAGCTGGAGGCATTGTGGTCCAATGACGTCTCTTTCAGAGGTCGGGGACATAAAACCCACAACCCCAAACATTACATCAAATATAGTATATATTTCTATATATCTATAAATGCACGTATATTTTAGGGATTAATTAAATTATTTTTAAGCACTCATCTACAGATTTCCATCTTCTAATTAAATTGAGTGATTTTACAATTAATTGAACTGCAAATTAGTTTGGGTATGCTATAGAACGTATACCCATTAAAGTATCAAAGCGTTTCCTATCTTTTAAAATTTTAAAGTTTTCCCTATATTTAAAATTTAAATTCGAAATTTCCAATTAAAAAGAAAAAAAAAGAACCATTGTCTTTTAAATGTATATGTGATCGTATAAAAGATTGGGAACGTGACTTCAGACATAGATTAGATGCTACCTGTTTATTAAGACATAATACTGTTCCCATTTTCTCAATACAGTGTACCCACTAAATAGAATAACTCAATTTCTTGTTCATGCCTCGTGCGGATATTCGCTTTGCTTGTCTTAATTTGGATCTTTTGTTTTCAAATTTCATCAAATCAGCAAAGTGCATTTCCTATAATTAATCTATGCCGACCTCGCTTATACTTTTTGGCATTGATTCTCTTCATGCATATATTCCATGAGGAAAATATCTTCATGCATAAATGTGGAAACAGGTCTTTTTGTGTGTGTGCGTGTGTTTAGAGAGTTTCAATTCTGAGACTTTAAGGAGAAACTGCTCCTTTTTGCCACTAGAACATATGTCCTTGATTGTTTAATATATGGGAAGATATTTTAGAAACTATATAATTGTTACTCAAAAGGGTGCGGATGAATTGGCATGAGAGTACTCTTCCAGCTTAATTAATTAGAGGTCTTGAGTTCAATACTCTTAAAAAAATGCTTTACCACTATACATATTTTGAATTAGTAGGATTAATTCATAATACCAAATCAAGAAATATATAATTGTTTATCAAGATATTTTAGGTAATTGGTTGCAACTTGGGAATAAGATTAGGATACTGAGCAGGTTGGTCAAGGATGGTATGATACAGAATTCATGCACTTAAATCCCAACTCCTGCAGACATATGCTTGGATGCTGTGTAGGTTGGTATAGATTGTGACTTCTTTAATTCTTTTTTTCTATTCATTTCTTGCTTTTTTAACACTCTACAATTACATTTTCAACCGATTCTTTCATAATTAAGAAAATAAATAAACTAAGTTAGAAACAAAAATGAAAGAGGTAGCTTTATATATATATGAACTAAAAAAAATTAATTGAAGTATATATTAATTTAAATATGCTGCAAGTCTATTGTTTGACATGTATTTCAATACCCATAGGCCACAGGAAGTTGACAATTTACACTCGGAAAATTGAGTTAATAGCATATTTGTTTACAATTGAATCAAAGAAAATGGAGAAAATTTGTAATGGTGACCGTGACTTACAAGTCGGCTTGACAAAATTGTAAAATATAATGAGTCTCTACTAAATTCCATTGTTTGCATAAACATATTTATACAAAAGTGTAGACTCGGCAAAGTATACAACAGTATTCACTTAATACACAACTTTTTAATTAGAATATAATTCTTCTACACTCCCTCTCAAATTGAGCCATTATATGCAAGTCTTGAAAATAAATTTTTGGGCAGTGATTTGGTCAAAACTTTACAATTACTTTGATATATGCATTAGAATTAAGAGAGTTAATTTAGATAATTTTGTTATTGCTTCAAAATGATTTAAGTTAATCTTTAGTTACCTCCACTATAGTTATAAGCTTTTATTCTTCGACTTTTAATTTTCCATGTACAATTGTCGCTACAATAATATGAACCCATAGAGTATACAATTATTGCCTTCGAGTTAACAAGATCACGGATAAAGCAGAAGCCAATTTCCAAATTCGTACATTTCTGAAGTGAAACACTAATGTACAGAGAGAAAGAGAGCTATATAGAGAATGTGCTTTTGATGTTCAGAATAACAATAGCCAAATTTCCAAAAAGCTTTTGTGTTAATTAGGGAAAGATAATTGGTTTCGTGGGAGGGACGAAGCTAGAATCATTTGATTGGATGAGTAGGAAAGGATTTTATATAGAATTGAAAAGATAAAATATATATAGTTTGAAAAATTATATATATATATTGAGCTTGGGGAGGCCAGTGCTTCTGTGTGCCCCTTAGCTTCGTCCATGGATCGTGGTACTCGATCTTGTCGTGGCAAGATATTTGCCCATTTCAAACTTTACACGTATGCCCTCATTTTCGTGTTGGCTAATCAAGTTTTTTGACTATTCGTTTGCCATATTTCAATGAGAAACCCTAACCAAACATATTTTTCTTTCCTATATAATTAAATTCTTACTTCAATCCTATTCATATATTTATTCATAATCTGAAATAATAATTTTTATCGTGTAATAAAAATTTACAATTAATTTATTATTTATAAATAATTATAATCTGAATTTTACATCACATTTTTACACTATTTGCTCAATTTATAAATAAATAAATCTAATCAAGAGAATTGAAATAATTTTTTAGCATTTTTCCTTTTCTGATTGAATATGTATGTATGCCTTTCAAGAGTGTCGGACAGGAATTAACAAGGGATTTGGGACTAGATTTTTTTTTCTTTGGACAGTTACTAAAATTTTGAAAAAAAAATGCCATAGAAGTAAATTGATAATAATTCATTTACTTGCTCTTTTTAAAAAACTAAGGAAACATTTTTATTTTTTTCTAATTTACCCTTACTTTGTTATATTTCTAAATTCTAATGTATTTATATCTTTCTAATCATATTTCTCTATTTAATAGTATATATAAAGAGAATTTAAATAGTCCATTATAATTATATTCTTATTGAATTTAAGTAATCTAATCATTTTCTTAATTTTTGTGAAATCATTTTACAAGAGACTCAAAATCTTTTTTTTTTTCCTTTCTTTCTTATTTCCTTAGATACATTAATCCTCTCTCTCTGTTCCTCAGATAATAAATTTATTAACTATTATGATTATTAGAACGAAAAATAAAATAAAATCAAATGAAACAGTGGGAATCAAGAAGATCTGAGAAGGATAATGGGGCCAACTTAATAGGCCAGGAGGTTAATTAGTTGTGGGCGTTAAATAGAAATATGTAATAAGCAGTTGAGTTTGCCGCAAAGACGCAATCCAACCCAGATCTCCAGCTCCATCATAAAAGCTGTCTCACACCATACCACTCTCTTCTCTTCCCAGCTTCCCTTCCCCAGTTAATTTGCAGTTCATCTCCAACTGGTTTGCACTTTCTTCTTCCCTTCTCTTCATTTCCATCTTCCCTTCTTCATATATTAATGGCTTCTCTTTCCTCTCTTCACTTCAACCCCACCTTCATCTATCCTTCGCTTTTCATTCTAACAATTCGAATTCCAGAATGCATTACTCCCAGTCAAAACAAAGCACTAGCAGCAGCAGCGGCTCTAATCAGGCTTCTGCTGTCTCTGGCCGCCATCCCGTCTATCGCGGCATTCGGCGGCGGAGCAATGGCAAATGGGTGTCTGAAATTAGAGAGCCCAGGAAACCTAATAGAATCTGGTTAGGCACATTCCCCACTCCTGAAATGGCTGCTGTTGCTTATGATGTTGCTGCCTTAGCCCTTAAAGGCACAGATGCTGAACTTAACTTTCCTAACTCCGCTGCTTCCCTTCCTGTCCCTGCATCCACTTCGCCGCGTGATATTCAGGCGGCCGCAGCCTCTGCCGCTGCAGCTGCCGGGGCCGCCAGGGATGCTTTAGGAGTTGCAGCTCATCAATTGGATAGCCCCACAATTAATACTAATCAAACACTAGAAGTTCATGATCATGGTGAACATCACAATCCAATGGTTAATGAATTTGTGGATGAAGATTTGATATTTGACATGCCTAATGTTTTGGTCAATATGGCCGAAGGAATGCTCCTTAGCCCTCCTCGTTTGGACGTTCCTGCCGATGATGCTGTCGCTGATGATAATCAAGCAGCTGATCAAAATCTCTGGAAATTCAGTTAAATTATATGTATTGTTACGTAATTGTTCATGTTAATACGTTGAAAAGTATAATTAACTATTAGTATTAAGGATTAAGTCATATCCAACCTCATGAAAACACGTTGTTTTCGCCTTTTAACCTCTATAATAATTTTTGGTCAATTTAGTCGCTTGAATTTTATTTTTTGTTAATTTTGCCACATATCTAGTTCGCAAAACTGAACATATGGTCCATTGTTGCTGACATGATATTATTGATAAAATCAAATATTTTCTCTTGTCATGTCAACAATATGAGCATTATGCACGTTTTACGAATTGAATAAGAGCAAAATAGACAAAAAAAAAAATTCAAGTGGTTAAATGAACTAAAAATTGATATAGGGAGTTAAATGGTCAAAAGAAATATTTTTAAGTGGCTATGTATGACTAAAACTTAATGTTAATAATCCCCTATAACATTTTCAAATAATAAAATAAAAAAACCTAAGCGCCAAAATGGAGAAGTGAAAAGTATATTTATAAATAAATATGTGTAATAGTGTCTTGTCTAGTGTGGAAAACTACAGCTTAAAGCTGAAGCGATGGTGGGCAAGGTATGGAGAGAGATTTTGTGTGTGTTTTTTTATTTAATTATTTTTGTACAGGGTTTCTCTATCTATGTTGGATTTTGCTGTTGTAGTACTTTACTGGTGTGACAATTGAAATCTGGAATTTGAATATCCAGTTTAATTTGTTGTAAAAAAAAATAAAAATCCTTATCATGAGTATGACAAGGGGATTTCATGAACTTAATTTCACATAGTCATAATTTCTTGTTTTCTTAAACTAAAGCTTGAGTTAAATAATTAGCATGGCCAATTCTAAGTATGGCAGACAAAGAGTACGCTTGGCATCCATCTAAGTGGTGGATTATGGCCATTAACAGCCACCAACAGAACCTCCAATTACCATCATCATTTTCATTTATATATTACATTCAAGATTTAGCAGCCAATAGCCGCAATTTTTATTTTTTATTTTTATTATGTCTGAGATAATATTCTTAATTACTCTCAGATTTATTCAATAAATAAATCTTAATTTCAGTGCCTTTCTTTTTTTTTTTTTCTTCAGTTATCAAATCAAAAGAATAATAATTCAGCTTAGATAATTGACAATAGTTTGGTGAAGAAAAGCATAGCTAAGTTCCCAGGTTTAGTCAATTTGAATCATTTACATATTGAATAATTCTAACATATATTTTATCCGCTCCATTTTAATTATCGCTTTATAAAAAATATAAAATTTCGTTTATCTATCGTTTTTATACTATTAATAAAAATTAAATTTTATTTTTTTAATTTCACCTTTAATATTATATAGAATTCTGAAATTATTTATTGTAGATTTAGATTAAATAACTACATTGTAGAGTTAATTCTAGAAAAATCACCTAAAATGATAGTAAAAATAAAACGGAGCACACGAATGGAGTGTCATCAACAAAACTAGTAATAGAGATTCCTTTTGATAGCTTAAACTATTGGTGCTGGATAAAGCAGCATGCGGCCCACTTTACTCTTTGTTGACGTGTCATCCTCAACAAGTTGGGTGACTGACAAGTGGCCATGAAAAAATGACAATAGTGGCTTAAATATTTGGACTTGGATACTGATATTTCTCCAACTTGTGATTTTATTAGTTGCAGTATATATCTCCTACTAGTGCACTTATGCATGGTTTTGTTTGTACAATCCACACTAAATTTATGTACCAAACCACATGTATGTATTTCACTCTATATATATATCAAATTCATTTTGTTCATACTTAATAAGATTTTCAAGAGTGGCAAAATAATTTTTAAAGTAATTGTTAATTTTGATTAATTAAATATTGGGTGACTTGTCAGTAACTGTACTTAAACGATACCCATTAAGAGGAATACAAAATCAATGTGTTAATTTGGATGGGCTGTAGGTAGAAGCAAATCCCATTAATCGACATGGGTAAATAAAAGTGATAATTATGTATTTAAAGCAATAATTAGTTGTTTAAAAAAAAAAAAAAAAAAGAGCCTGATAATCAGCTGTATTGGCTGTACGTGCTTAATCCAGTGTTATTATGCCTTGAACTGTTCATGATTACATCTGATATCGACTTTCTATCTTTAATTTAATTATAAAATTATAATTTAGTGCCTTCTTTTGCATTTGGGATATTAGAATAATACAGCCATTTTCAATCATCCTTCAACTTTTTTATTTCATTACTAAATTGAGTTTATCACAATTACTAATTGACTATTAATATTAAATAATTTTTTTACTGGTTTTATTTATCATAAATCTCACATTGTTTATTTATAAGATTTATAGTTTCTTTATAACTTGCTAATTTTTTTACTCGTTTTGTTGCTTAATGATTCACTAACATAACTAAAATTAATTAAATGATCAATAGTTTTATTTTATAACTATTTTTTATTTTATAACTATTAATATTTCTTTTTCTGCCCACAATATAATTATTAAATGAGAAATTTAAGAGATAAAATAATAATTTATAATTGTGATACAACTAATTTCAAAATGACTAAAATCATAGCGAATCAACAATTATCAAACCTAATATCTATGCCTATCCATAATTCTAATATGGTATCAATCAATCAGAACCACGATAGAACTGTCACATAAACGTGGATTTTGCGACTAAATTTGATGCCCAATACTCAAAATCAAATATTGAGTAAATGTTGAAGAATCTCCCATGGAGAGTTTAATTAAGGGATAAAAGAATGACTCATAAATTATGTTTCAGACTTTGAAAAATTGGCTTAATTCATTGGATTTAATAGCGAATCCATAATTGTTAGGAAAATTTACGCGTTTCACCGAAAGTGAAAAGTTTTTTTTATTTATACAGATAAAAATTATATATTTTCAATC
>CATIWF010036086.1:0-20014 GCA_949630135.1 Balakata baccata
ATATTATTATAATAAAAATAAAAAGTTAGAAAGTTGAAACCAAAAATCCACGCCCAACAAAGTTAAAAGTGATTTGGGTATGGGCTTAACATGACTTGTGTTATGCCTTAGTGCCAAATCACCTATTAAATATAGTGTTAATTTCTTCTTCCATTTTATTGTTAACCCTAGCCATACTATTCATGTAACACTCTCTCATATAGCATACTAACCCACTATTTATGTTCACTTTTTAACCTTTACCATTTTAACATATTATGATATCATTCATCTGATCATACATAGCAATATATAACCATATAAATAAATATCATGCATTCAGGTTTATAAATAATCCATAACGATTAAATCTATAATAGAAGGCTAAACACGCCCAAATAAAACATCCATACTATCCATAATCTAAAATACAATTTAAAACAAAATCCAATTTTATCCTAAAGTGTATGATATGAAATGAAATGCATAAATGTGAGCTAACTTTAGATCTAACTGCTCTGACTGGCTTGGTTTCTTCTTGTCAACTCTACCTATAGCTCCAGAACTGCAAGTAGGAAACCCACACACTAAGCTATTCAAGGTTAGTAGTACATATAATTATATAAATTCTATCATACATATCATACAATTCATATCACATAATCACATTATAACCTAATATTTCCATATTACCATCTGTATTAATCATGTCATATAATCATGCCACATCAACACTAGCATACCTAGTAAGCGGAAGTTATTTCCTTTATTCAATAATAACTGTGACACAATTTCCTATTTTCCATTTATCCGACTAATTTTTCCAATTACTCTATACTAGACTACCGGATACGGGTTGTGAGTAAGGGCGCTCTCGGAGCTAAAGCCATCCTACCCACCTGTTCATATTGTCTGAATTTGTATCTGAGTCAAATGCACTTTCGGAGCTGAAGCCAACTTGACTAAAAAATATATAATTGCTAATATAATGGGTCAAGGGTACTCTGGGAGCTGTAGCCACGTTGTCAGGAAATAAATGCATGAAATATCATACGATACCATAACCACCCTTAATGGCATATCATCTATCCTATAGTCAGTCCTAGTATGTGTAACACCCTCCTATATAGCATACTAGCCCGCTATATGAGAGTGTGCTACTGCATACATGTTACTGAACCTTTAGTTATTATGCCCTTTTTAGCCTTTACTATTTTAACATATTATGCTATCATTCAACTAATTGTACATAGCAATATATAACTATATAAGTAATTAACATGCATTCATGCTTATGGAATAATATGAAATCAATAAATCCATTAACTAGGACTAAACATGCCTAAAATAAAACATCCATAATCCTTAATACAAAAATCATTTTCAAAACACATGTTCAATAGCCCAATAATGATGAAAAGATATGATGCATAAATGTGAGCTGACTCTAAATCCGGGTGCTCTGATCGGCTTGGCTTTTCTATGTCAACTCTTCCTAAAGCTCCAGACCTGCATGCAGGAAATCCACACGCTAAGCTATCCAAGCTTAGTGATTCATATAATCATATAAATTCTATCATGCATATCATACATGTTCAAATCATATCATTCATTATATGAAAGTCATAAGATAACCCTTTGTCTCATTTTTCAATTCATATAATATGCCATCATGCCAATCAAATCATTACACATCACTGTAGCGTACCTAGTAAGTGGAAGCCTTTCCTTATTCCTCACGTTATATTACTTTACTCTATTTTCATTTATTCATTTAAATTGCCCAATTACTCTATACTAGACTACTGGATACGAACTGTGAATAGGAGTGCTTTCGGAGTTGAAGCCACCCTACTCACCTAATCGTAACTGTCTATATCTATACTTGAGTCAAGAGCGCTCTCAGAGCTAAAGCCAACTTGACTCATAACTGTATATAGAAATTGCTAGCATAAAGGTTCAAGGGCGCTTTCAGAGTTAAAGCCACCTTACCCGATAAATAATGCATGAAAAATCCTATGGTACAATAACCACCCTTAATAGTGCACCGTCTATCCTATAGTCAAACCTAGTATGAGTAAGGGCATTTTAGTCATTTCCACTTTATTCGTATGAATCATATCCTTTATTCATTAAATAGCATTTCCATAATATCACATGGCAACATATATATGATAACACATTATCACTATAACATCATAGTTTATGTATCATCATGACCATATATCTTATGTCATGCCATAGCACAAAGTACATCATGCCATAAACAACAATTCCATGTTTTTCCATAATACATCATAATAGGTTAGGCATATGTATTCCATATCATCAGAACTAGCATCATAACCTTTCATACAAGCGTGTCTGTACCTTACCACACTGCAGCGAACCATTTTAGCATTACTACCACTAGCTTGGCCCATCACAGGGTTGTGCAAGCCTGGGGTGTTGAGTCTCGATCGGGACTCCCCTTTCCCGATCGAGAAAGGCCCGACTTCAGCAAAGGAAATTCTAGTTTTCCCATGTTGCCCCAAATCTCATGATTTCAAAGCATCATACAATATTCCATAACACCATAGGTCATTCTAGCAGTCTATAATCTCATTTAAACATGTCGTAATCCATTTAACTCATTGAATACCAATTTATAAAATATCATGAATAATCCATGCCATTAATTCACACCATTCTGTCCTAACATTCCATATCATTATTTTTTCACTATCAACTTCTCTCACACCTTAAACAATGGAGCCAAAACCCTCACTATCAACTTCTCTCACACGTTTTGATGTCTGTTTCTATTTTCTTCCCCATTCGCTAACATCAGACATATAAATCAAAGCTCACAAACTGTTCTATACCTTATGTTCTACAAGTGCCATATCAAAATATTGGAAAAACCCTAATTTAATGTGATTATAACATTAAAACGGTGCTAAAGATGTTAAACTATTATCACACTTACCGAATCACATATGGGAGTCAAGAATAGAGGTGAATAGTCTGATTATAGAGGTTGTTTGATAGAAGTCTTGTGTTCTTGATGAAAACACCAAAAACCGTAATTTAAATCCTTGATAATTCAATTTAAATTATGTTTTCAAGTGTTTAGGTGAAGGAGAATCAATAGAGAATTAATGGAAGGGTTTCTAGAGAATCAAGAGTGTGCAGGTGTCAGCTAGGTTTCTGATTTGTGCAGAGTATGGTGCAAAAACACGTATTTATAACGTGCAAACTATAAGCGAGTCTCGATTGGAAAAATGGTGTCCCGAGCGGGAGACCTCTCCCAATCGCGAGATTACCTTTTCTGAACGGGTTTCAATTCTACCCACCAAAATATAAAATAAGACAAAATTGACCCATTTTATATTCTTACTTTTAATTACCAAAATAACCCTCAAAATCAGCATAAATTCTAGGCCCTAAATTGTGGGCCTTACAGTACGAGTAAGGGCATTTAAGTCTTTTTCCTTTATAATTGCATGAGCTATATTCCATGGTTAAGATAGCATTTCCATGATATTGCATGGCAACATAAACATTGTAACATATTATCATTCATATCATCATAACCCATATATCATCATATACATGTCTGTTTATCTCATGTCATGTTATAGCATATAATACATAATGTCATTATTAACACATCCCAATAGAATTATCACATATCCATGTTTTTTCCCATATTACATCATAAAAGATTAGACATATGATTTTCATATCAAAACTAGCATCATACCCTTTCATACAAGTATGTTTATACCTTAGCACGTTGCGGCGTGCCATTGTGGCATTGGTGCCACTAGCCTGGTCCATCGCTGGGCTATGCAAGCCTAAGGTTGCATAAGTCTTGACCGGGACTCCCCTTTCTAAATTGGGAAGGGCCCAAAACCAGCACTGAAAAATTTAGTTTTCATATGCATACTCCAATTCTCTTGATTTCATAACACAATACAAATTTCCAGAACATAATAGGTCATTCCAGTAGTCCATATTATCATTTAAACATGCCATAATCCATTGCTTTCATAATATGCCAGTCTATCATGAAAATTATGAATAATCAAAGTCATTTATCCATACCATCAATTTTAATCCATTCATATCAAAGCTCATGGCCCCAGATAGTGACATTTCATCAAATTTACCTACACACTAGCAAGCATGCAACCAAAAAGTGAATAAACATGATTATATATATAAACCTCTAACAATGAAGCCAAAAACCCTCACCATCAATGTTCCTCACCGTCTCGGTGACCATTTCCACCTTCTAACATATTCCCTATTAGAAAAGACGTGTTCTGATGGTCACAAACCCATCAAAGAGGGTTATACACGATCTGATCGCATATAATTATCAAAACTAAACCTAATTTAAGGAAAACCCCTAAACCACAAAGCAAACCATGAAATAATGTGATTAAAGGCTTAAGGAGGATATATGCTTGCTAACTAGTGGGGAAAAAAATGAAGGAACAATCAGAGGAACTCAGCCTCTAATCTGCCCAAGCGTTCAAATCGTGCCCTTGGTTAAAAATCCATAAAATCCTTAATTAACTCACAAAAATCTAACCTTATATGTGTTTTACTTGTGTATAGTTGAAAGAGAATCAATGGAGATGGAGGGAGAAGAGTTCAAAAGGTTTTCTGCTCAAAGAATTTAGCTAGGGTTTGAGGGGCAGTAGAAAAAGATGTGAAATCACGTATTTATAACGTACAGTCCAAAGGTGAGTCCTAACCGGAAAAATGGTGTCACGAGCAGAAAACATTTTTTGACTATGATATGGCGTTTCCCGAGCAGGATTCGGTTCTGCCCACCAAAACATAAAATGAGTCAGAATTGCCCTACTTTTAATTACCATAATACCCCTCAAAACCCACATTAATTTTAGGCCCTAAATGGTGGGCATTACAGTTCAACCCATATACACACAGAGCTTTTTCTTTCATTCCCTCTTTGTCATTCCTAGATAAAAATTCACCTATAGGCTCTATTAAAAATTCAGATTTGAGAAAATTGATAAGTTTTTTGTCTTCTTTTTCATAACAGGGATTTCTCCACATCAGTAAGTATCCACAATCCTTTTAGCCGAATGAAATATTTTGTATGTTATTATTAGGTTTGTTCTTAAGGATGAAAAACACAATGTGTGTGATATGCTTTTAGTTCCTTAATCATGTTCGTCCTTCTAGGCAATGATACCGAGAGTGTTGATATCCATTGGACTAAGGCAGAGCAGTAGGACATATTTTAGAGGCTCTAAAATTTAAAATTTGTACATATACTCATAATTATTTGGAAATTAATTTTATTGTGTGTCTGAATTGTTTGGATGAATTATTGAATTGATGATTTGACGGATTAAAAAAAATGAAATTTAACATGGAATATAAAAAATTGTTGTTGTGTCATGGGTTTGCTAGGAATTAATTGTTAGATTATTTTTTGGGATGAATCTAAGGATTAAAGAAACTGAAAAATTGAGACTGTGAGGTGGCTATTGGTCTATGAATTTTTAGTATTTGGCATGTTCATTGTATAAGATTGATGGTAAATAATGAATAAAATTATTGTATTAATTTGGCATAATTAATTAGTTCTATAGTGATAAATTGTGAGACTAAAATTATTTAAGAACACTGGAAATAATTTAAAATTGTCTATGTATTATTGAATTATTAGAAATTAATTGTTAAAATAACTTATGAAAGAATTTATGGTTTAATGATACTAAAAATAGGAACAGAAATTCAAGAAAACTAGAAAAAATTGAGACGGGAATAAAAAGGGATGAAATAGAAATTTAAAGGATTAATCGATAATGTAGCGTGCTACTATTTGTACATAAATAAAACAATATTAAGAAGTGTTATGTCCACTTCACGTAAAAAGAAAATATATATATGGTGTCTTGATATTAATTGGGATAATTATAATTTTATTAGTATGAAATTATTAAAAAGTATGAGTACAATAATTTGAAGAATATAAAAGCATGGAAATTAATATAAGACAGTAAGATGATTTATGATATAAATATATATGTTTGACATAGGTAAAAGACATGGAATTTTGGCATGACAAAGGCAAAAATATTAATACTGGTATATGTGAATATTATTTGAAAATACTATATGGCATGTATTATGGCAAAAGCAGGTGAATGAACTATACGTTCATGAGAATGACATGAATATGATTAAATTATGCGAGAGAAAAATTTTGTTGATAGTAATTATATGAATATGATATCATGAGGAATAATTTGAAATAACATGAGATTGATCTATGATAAATTTATTTGGGTTGGATGTGATGAAAGACATATGTTTTGATATAAGAAATATCAAATTGTTATTGTAAATAATTGTGAATTATTCATGTCAAGTGTCGTGTAAAAAAAATGTGAATACATGGTTATGAAATACATGTAAATTGTGATTTCATGAGTATGATACAATGACAAATATGATTGTATGATAAATATGAACAATTATAAATAGTTATGTTATGTTCAAATTGAATGGATTATCTAATATTTGAATTTGATTAATGGTATGATGAATGAGACATTAACATGGTTGAACATGGTATTGTATATATATGTGTTATGATTGAACAAGTACCTATTTAGTTATGATATGAAATTTACAATGATATTGTCGTTATATGATATCTATGGTATAATATGAGTTTTATACTCCAGATAAGTTCTATGCGAATAAAAGAGAGGAAATACAAAAAGGTTCTCAAGTGCCCATTACTCGTACTAGGACTAGCATTAGGATAAATAGTATGTCATTCAGGATTCTTATGGTATTATAATTTTTCTTAAATGCATTATGGACAAGGTGGCTTAAGCTCTAAGAGCGCCCTTGACTCATGAACAAGGTAGCTCAAGCTCCAAGAGTACCCTTGTCCCCTTTGCTAGCAATTATTTATTTTTATTAGTCAAGTTGGCCCAAGCTCTGAGAGCGTAGTTGACTTGATCACAGTTATATATAGTTATAATTAGGTGAATAGAGAGGCCCAAGCTCGAAGAGCGCTCCTATTTACAGCTCGTATCTCGTAGTCTAGGAATTGGGTTATTGGGTAGAAAACAACTGATGAGAATATGATATGATACAAATATAATAATTATAGTATGGACAAGACGACATGCTCCACAGTTTGATATGATTTGGCTTCCACTTACTAGGTACGCAATCTTGTTTTGATTATGACTTGCTAAATAGGATCATAAGGAATTGTTTTGAAAGGTATATAATTGTGTATTGAGGAACTGATGATTGAATGCCATATTTATATGTGCTTTGCATGTAAGAATTTTTTATGATTATATGTACCACTACACTTTCAGTACCTTAACATGAGGGTTTTCTATACACAGGTTTGGAGCCAATCGATAGCTGAGTTGACACAAAAAGAGAAGATCGAGCCTGTCAAAGAAGTCAGAGCCTACTCATGCATATTTTACTTATGCTCATTCATTTAGGATAAATAGTTATTAAATAAAGTTTTATTTGATTAGTTATTTAATTTGATTTTTTATATATATAAGGATGTTATAAATGGGCAGGTTTTAGCCCAGGTGTTAGAGATGTGCCCAAAAGGCAATCGCCTTAGGCACTTATTGTACACATTCATAAAGGCATTCTTTCATTATATTAGTATTCATTTGCATATGAATTGATATAGATCTTAAACTGATTAATGAAAGTCCATGATATGAAACATAGCATGAAAGAAATCATGATGGGATCATGATAATGAGATTCCTATCATGGTAATTATGTTTGTATCTAAATTATCCCTAGTCATAGGATTAACAAGATGGGACATTGTTGATCCGGATAGACTACACATGTTATATTCCTTTATTAGATCTAGCAGTAGATCACATAAGCTGTGAGGATGAGATGTTCAACGTTAACATGTGGATGCTTGCTACGAGTAGTCAAGTACATTGGATGACCTACTATGAGACAATCATATGGATTATCTATTCAAATGTCAATGATTGTCTCATCATAGCAATGGTGCTTGTATCCTTAGACTTGAGGTACTCAAGGATATCTTGGATACTGATTCTGTGCTATGACTCCATTCCTTGTTGCCTTATAAAGGTCGCTCATAGGGTGGTGATTTGGTACGGCTTGAGGTATTCGAAAGTAATTGGGTAGCCAATAGAGGATTCATCGTTCTTGATCGAGGGAGAGTATACCCACGACCTCTTGTCTGGATCATTACTTGGAAATCACTGGCTAGAGTGGAAACGTCCTGAAGATGGTGAAAGGACGAATTGCATATATTATTGTCTATGGAAACATTCAAAGTCAAACTACTGACTTTCTGGTCAATTGGGAGTCATGATGTGTTGCTATATACCAGTTATGACTTGCTTAAATTATTTGATAATTTAAGTGTCCAACACAACCGGGAATCTAATGGGTCACACGCATTGGAGATGTAAAGAACGAGTAAAATGGCTTTGGATGAGATCCAAAATATGAGAGAATTATTTCAAGTAGATTTACGATAAGATCGTAGGGAAAATCGATAAAGGGAGTTGATGGGCCCGTATGGGCCTATGTTGGCCTACGCGCTTAGTAGGCCTGCCCAGCAAGCCCAGGTGGTGCGCACAGTAGCACCTTATTCCCTTATAAATTGGCCAATTGGCCATTTCACTATTCTTAACTCCTCATTTTCTCCTCTCTTAATTTTTTCTCTATGAAACTAATTTTCTTTTAGATCTAAAAGATCCCAAAAGACAAAATAGACAAGAAAAATTTTTAGGAGGAGAAAAATTTTTAGAGACAACAAGAAAAATTAAGTTTAATTTTTCCTCTCAAAAGAACATGCACCATTGCTAGCACTTTGAGGAATGTTCAAGCCATCTCCCTGGTGGTTTCATCCTCTCATCTTCGCATGAATATTGTCAAAGACAATCCAAGATTGGATTGTTATGGTTTACTACAATCCAACAAGGTGAGAAGTTGAAGAAAAATTAATAAATTATAAAGGTATAATTTTTGAATTTTCATTGGTTAAATTAGTTTTAACTGGCACATGTATAATCCTTTGATTCGGGTTTTGAATTTTTTTTTTAACTTTCCGCTACATAATATGTATGTGATACATGCTCAAAACCCATCAGGAAGTTCAAGTACCCCAGAAATGCCTCAACCACCACCTTCTCAACCACAACAAATCACCTTACAAAGTCTTTATGACTTTCAAATGCAATCCTTCAACACCATGAGGGATATGATGCAACACCATCATTTGGATATTTAAAGCATGTAAGGAAAACTCAATCTTAATGTATACACTCATAGCTTTGAACAAGCCCCGCCATTTGAGGGGAAGCAAGGCATTCATGAAGAGGAAAAAGGTGGTGAAGAAGAAGAAGAGGCAAGTGATAAAGAAGGAGATGCATAAATTAGTTCAATTTTCTATTTGTTCTTTCATTTTTAGGCTAAGTACTTAGATGTGTGGTTATATCATGTTTAGATCACACATTCTCTTTTCATGTAACACATTTCTACTTTTCAATAATATGGCTTTTTATTGTTTATTTCTTACTCTCCTAATGATTGCAACTTTTTTGCTTCATATGCATCCATTATTTTTGATAATAACAAAGGGGAAGAAGAAAGAACATGACAACTATGCAAAAAATTGACTTTATTTTTGAATTGATAACTTAGTCAATTATGTTAACTTTAATAACCCTTTTTGACTTAAGTTATTCAATACGTTTTCTACCTTTAAATGATGTGAAACTTTGCATGCTTATTATTCAATATGTCAATTTGATAATAGCACTATCAATTTGTTATTTTTGCCTAGTTTGATTTTCTAGATAAAAAGGGGGAGATTGTTAGCCTTAGGGTGATTGCTCTCGATTTTGGTCTTAACAATCAAATTAACCATCACTAACATCCTCATTGAGTGTTTGGTTATAAATTCCTCATTGAACAAGTTAAGCATTTCTTAGAGACACCTAACTCCCGATCGGATTAAGTGTCTCCCGGCTGTCTGTAGAAGGGGTTCCTAGTCGGGAACATATCTTTTTCGGTGGGGAAATAGCCTAATTTGACACGTGGCATCTTCTGGTTGGCTAAATCATCCAACAACTAGTTCCTATACAATTTTCCCGATCGAAACTTGCTCGATGATGCCATAGCTGAGGACTTGGGGTTTGTTGGCCTTGAGTGGTTTCCTGTCAGGACCATACTTCTCGGTCGAGACCTCAATCAGTTTGACTTTGTTTGTTTTGACTTTATGGTGATGTGGCACACTTTGGTGGTGTCTCCTCTTCAAAGGTCATGTCCTTTTGAATTTCACGATCGGACTATAACATGTCCCGGTCTGGAAATCGTATGTCCCAGTCTGCTTTAGCTTCTAGAACTTTGGAATATCAGAAGATAGTGTTTCTCGGTCTTTACTTAAGTCTCGGTAGGGAGATACTTGTCCCGTTCGAGAGTTACGTATCTCTAGGAAATGCTTGACTTGTAAGAGAACGTTAGAAAGAGTTTTGGCACCAATTTGTAATGGCTAATTGGTGGGTAATCAATATAAATACCCTACTAAAAGGCCATTTAATTAATCCAACTGCTTTCCAATTGCCAAAAGTTTTGCAATTTATTTTCTCAATCTTTATTCATTAAATATTTGTGTAAGGGTTCAAGTGTTAGCCTTGAAACAATTGGTTTATCTTGTAATTGGGTAGTATGAGCCAAGTTACAAGGAATTAGTTGCTGTGTGAGCTATAAAAATACAAGGGAAATTTGGGTTGAGTGTTAGCTTTGGTAAAACACCTAGTTGGGAGTGAGCTAGCAAAAACTCCATTTGTAATATAAGTGGTTAGATTAGTGAATACCCAATTGAAATTTGGGGGAGGAGTAGGGTTAGTTAACACCCGAACCTCTATAAAATTCGTGTCTCTATTTCTTGTATCCTTTTAGCTTTCTTATGTGTGACACACCCAAACTTAGTGAGTCCAGTAGCGAGTCATCATAATACGGTGACAATGCTTCTAATGAAAACTCTGATAAAGAGTTGAGCAAACCAAGGTGCATGCAATGAAAAAATTAGATGAATTGGGACAGCCTAGTGAAATCTTCGTGCCTAAATCCAATTTTCACTTGGTAATCTCATTCTCTACTAATTTTGAAATTTATAGGTTGCAAAATTGTTGAAAAATAAATGAGTATTATTTGATGATAAGCTAAAAAGCAAAATTTGAAAAATTAATAGTAGCAATAAGATTTTTATCTTGCATTGGTTAGTGAAATTTTTAGCAGCAAGGTTGAAATATATGAGATTGAATTGAAAAATATTGCGAATAGAATGAAATTTGATATGAAATTAGAGACACTAGTAGATTTATTCAAAATTCCAAATAAGGTAGTGAAAATTGTGAATTTGTGAATTGTTGCATTGTATTTGAATTCCGTAATTTAAGGATGAATTGCTATGATATTTCAATTTGGATATGAATTGACATTTTGGATATGAGAATTGAAATTGTGATGATTGAACTCTTGAACTGTTAATATTGGAATATGGATCATGTATAAACTTTTAGTTTAAATTGCAGGATTATGATACTTGATTTTCTTTTATTTTTTTTTTTTGCATTATGAGGGATTAGAGCAATATACATTTTGGATATATTTGAACTGATTGATTTTTTATAGTTGAACTATAATTGAAACTGATTTTGTAGTATTTTGTTCTTACCTAAGTATTTTGAACCTTTAAATTGGTAATTATTGCTATTTGAACTTCTAGTTTAGATACTTGAACTTGGACTTATATGCGATTTGATTTATTGATACTTAAACTTAAGGGATGATTGTGTAAATTGTTGCAGGATAGATGAGATTGATCTTAGAAGATATAAACCTATTTGATTTTGAAAAATAATAATGAATGTATAAAATGCTTGAATTGATTGATTGTCTAAAAGTTTTGAAATTCCCAATAATGGTATAGTGTTTAATAAAAGGGAGAGAGTGCTTGAAGTTTGAATTTTAGCTTGGATACTTATTCGAACTTGAACTTTTGACTTGGATTCGGTTGGCTATGTTTTGTTCAATTGTAATGCTTGTGTTTGCTATGTGATAGTTGAAAAATTGTGGCACATTGGATAATTAAGATGTTATTGCAGGTTGGATGTATAAAATGAAAAATGTCATAGAATGGTTGACTTTATGTGCTAGATATATTGGATAGGTTGTGATATGTTTATGCTATCAATGGTGATTATATTGCTATCAATTTTAAAGCTTGGATACTTATTGTTAAACCTTTGAGTTGTGATATGTTTGAACTTTTAATAAGACCTCTAATGACATGTTGAGTGACCTAGTACTTAAAATTTTAATGTTAGTATGCTGAAATTGAACCTTATTAACATATTGAAGTTATGTGAGAATTGAAATTGTTGGATTTTTTGGGATATCAAATTATTGTGATTATATGTAATTAAAATAATATGTTGAGAATTTATTTTGCACTTGTACACCCCTTTATGATTGATGACAAAAAGGGAGAGAAATATATGACTTGAGAATGCATGCTTACTAAGAAAAGAGTTGAATTCTAATAGAATGCTTCTTATTTTATAAGTGGTATTTTGATAGAATTTAGATTCTAATATTTAAATGAAAATGCATATATTTTATATATTATGTTTTTAAGGAATTGCATTTTTAGAAGATACCTTGCTGAAATTTTTATTACACTCCAATGCATGAATTAAGGGGGAGATTGTTATGAGCTAACTTTGAATAAATTCTAAATATTACAATAAAGGTTTTGTCATCATAAAAAAGGGGGAGAATGTTGGCTAAAAGGCTACATTAAATTAAATCCTAAGTTTTGATAATTATAAAGCCATGGTATTAGAATTTGGTGCTTTAATGTTTTAATTTCATATTCAAAGTTGCAATGTAAATTGAAGACATGCTAATTAAGAAGAGACTTCTTTGTACAGCAAAAAGGTATATTAGGGCTAATTTGTAAAGCTATTGTGGTGTGTGATAAAAGTGGAGCTTGAGTTTTATAAGTTCAAAACGATTTTTGATACAATTAGAAACCTAGTATTCTAACAATATGCTAAATGTATACTGACAGTTTTTACTAAAAAATAAGAATAACGTCTAGTTTTTTGGAAAGTTATTTCTTATCTCTACTAGCTAGTTTTCATATCAAAAACTATATAAACATGTTGAAATGATGTTTTGATTATTAGAAAACAAAAAATCAATCAAAGAAATTTGTTCTTCATCTTTCTTAAAGTTTTTCCTTCTACTTGAGCTTTACATTTGACATTCTCTTCACTTTGGCTCTTAGTGTCTATTGTAATCCTCAAATTTGAGCTTGATTAAAGTGTATTTGAATTGTAAGTTTTCAAGTAGAGTTATAAAACTAGTTTTGGGTTGGTTAGCATCTAGGGTTTCAAGCTAACCAAGTGTTTGTTAAGTTTTACTTTGTAAAAACTTAAGGTTGCTGAGGGAGAGCTTAGATTTAGCTCAGTTTAAGTTTGTAATTGACTTAACTTTTGCCCTTGAAAAAAGTTACTAGTGGAGAGTGGAATAAAACTCTCAAGATTGAATCTTAAGGAATAGATGTAGGCTAAGAAAGCCGAACTACTATAAATCAAATGTGTTCAACTCTTCTTCTCTATCTTAGCTTTAAATCTCTGTTTCTTGATTGCTTAATATCTTTCAAATCTGATTTTGATTGAAAAAGGGTTGACAAAATTAGTTTTGCATAAATCTCTAAGTGCTCAAAGTTAGATTTCAAATTGTTATTTTAAATAAAACTGGTGATTTATTTAACAAAACAGTTTTGAGATAGAAAAAACTTCTCTAGTTTTAAGTTTCTGTTTTGAATGTAAGAAAATTCATTTTATCTTTAAAAATCATTAATTGTCCACATTAGAATTCTAATAGCATACTCAGGAAAACGTGAGTCATTTTTACAAGGGCAAAAAATTCTTGAAACCTCAATTCACCACCCCCCTCTTGAGCTATTTTGGGACCTATATTTTTTAGACCACACACCAATTATTGTTAAATGTATAGCTCAAATGGGTAATTGGGTGTCTAGATTTCATTTCCAATCTATGTGGTTAACAAATAGTTCTCTTCGAAGCCTAGTGGAGTCTAACTGGCCAATGTAAGATCTCGGTCTTCATCATATGCAAGCACTCTTGGTTAAGCTACGTCATCTACAAATGGTGCTTCTTCAATGGAAAAACAAGTTTTTGGGAATGTTGAGAAGAATATTCAGTCATCAGAGAAGGCTTTACAAGATATTCAAAATTTTATATCATTACACGGCTTGACGAATGAGCTACACTCTAGGGAGCTCGAAGCACATTTTAAACTTGACATGCATCTCCATCAACAAGAGATACGGTATCGTGAAAGGAGTATAATTAAATGGCTGCAAGCTAAGGATCCTAATACAAGTTTCTATCATCATCTACATTCTAACTGAAAACCCTTACAAGGTATTTATACAATTAGAATTAATGATGTTATTTCATATGACATTAATTTGATTGAGTAACACGTGGTGAGCTATTATAGAAATTTCATATGACATTAATTTGATTGAGTAACACGTGGTGAGCTATTATAGAAATTTATTTCGTTCGAACACATTTGTCACATCATCTTTAACAATGGTTTCAGAAATAATTCCAACTATGGTTCAAGATGAAGAGAATAACAAATTAACTTGTTGCCCATCCAAGGAAGAAATAAAATGAATGGTCTTTGAAATTGACCCGCAAAGTGCACCTGGTCACGGTGGATTTACTGGTTGTTTTTATCGGGCCTTCTAGGATGTTATTAGTGATAATGTTTGTGTGGTGGCTCAGAATTTTTTCATACATGTTAAGATCATCATGGGATTTAATTCTAGTATTTATGATCTTCTTGCCTAAAACTTTAGATGCCATCTCTGTGGAGCAGTATTGACCGATAACAATGAACAATTTCTGCTTTAAAATTACCACAAAAATCTTGGCAGATAGACTATCTTCAATTGCTTTTAGGATGTCTAGAAATCAATTTAGGTTCATCGAAAATTAGAATATTTTAGAATGCATAGCTATGGCTTTAGACGGCATAAGTGTACTAGATAGAAAGTAATTTGGCAAAAATATGGCTTTAAAAATTGATATCCAAAAGGTTTTTGATGCAGTAGACTAGAATTTCTTATTGAATATATTAGAAGCATTTTGGTTTTCATTGTAATTTTGAGACTGGATTTTAGAGATCTTTTCCTATACCCGTCTTTCCATTTTGATTAATGGCAAAGTCAACGGTTTTTTTTCCTTGTTCATGTGGGGTTCGATAAGGAGATCCTCTCTCACCTATTTTATTTTGCCTTGCAGAAGATTATTTAAGTAGATGGCTAACTAAATTAGTGGCAAACGGCAACATTGAACCAATGATGCATTCTAGGGGAATTCATTTCCTTACTCATTTTCTTTTTGCAGATGATGTTTTGATACTTGCACAGGCTACTTTGAAGAATATACAAAGTCTCACGTAGGTATTTGACATTTGTGGAGCTATGTTGAGACAAATTTATTTGAAAAATCAATTGCTTCTAGCAGATCTAATCGAATGAAGGAATTACTAGGTATGAAGGCTGGAAATTTTCCTTTAAATTATCTAGGTGTTGATGGGTTTCGAGCATGTATTTTATACATAAAATTGCAGTTGAAACAAAAAAATCAAAACCCAAATCAATGGATTCTACTTGTACCAATTAAAACTAATTTAATAAAGAAAAATTTAGAAATTATACCTTCATAATTTCTTGATTTATTTTCAACTTCTCACCTTGTTGAGTTGTAACAAATCACAACAATCCAAACTTGAATTGTCTCTAACAATATCTACGCAAAGATGAGAGGATGAAACCACTAGGGAGATGGCTTCAGCACAACTCAACGTGCTAGCGATGAGTATCTGCCTTTGAGAGGAAAAATTAAACTCTTTAATTTTTCTTGTTGTCTCCAAAAAATTTTCTTCTCCCAAAAATTTTTCCTTATCTATTTTTTATCTTTTAGGGTCTTTTAGATCTAAAAGAAAATCAGAAAACTAGATCAAAATTAAAGAGAGGAGAAAATGAAAAGGTTGCATAAAAAATGGCCACTTGGCCACTTAAAAGGGATTAGCGTGTTGAGCAGCCTGCCTGGGCCTGCTAGGCAGGACCAGCTGGCCTATCAAGCACGCGGGCCCGTCAAACCCCCCGAGCTATTTTTCTCGCAATCTTATCGCGAACCAACTCGAAATAATTATATCATATTTTGGATCCATCCAAAACCATTTTACTCATTCTTTACATCTCGTAAGTGTGTGACCTATTAGGTTCCCGGTTATCTTGGCCACTTAAATTATCAACTAATTTAAGCAAGTCATGAGCAGTATCTAGCAACACATCATGACCTCCAATTGACTGGAAAGTCAGTGGTTTGAGTACAAACCTTTCCATAGACAATTTATGTGCAATTTATCATTTCACCATTCTATACCCCACTCGGTTTAGTGTATGGATAATATGTCAACTCTCGCTAGACTGACTACATCACACCTAGCCCAAGTGATGTTAGATCCTGTCCTTGGAACTCATTACTCTATTAGACATGTCACTGAAGACCATCTTTAGGATGTCTCCACTCTAGCTAGAGATTCCCGAGTAATGATCCCGATAAGAGACTGTGGGTATACCCTCCCTCTATCAAGAGCAGTGCATCCTCTGTTGGCTACCCAATTACCTTCAAATACCACAAGTTGTACCCAATCATCACCCTTTGAGGGACCTCTGTGAGGCAACAAAGAATGGAGTCAAAACACATAATCAATATCCAAGATATCCTTGAGTACCTCAAGTCCAAGGATACTTACCTCATTGCTATAATGAGACTATCATTAACATTTGAATAGATAATCCATATGATCATCTCATAATAGGTCATCCAATGTACTTGACTACTATTAGCAAGCATCTACATGTTAATTTTGAACATCTCATGCTTATAGCTTATGAGATCTATTGTTTGATCAAATCAAGGAGTATAACATGTGCTAGTCTATCCAGATCAACAATGTCCCATCTTGTTGATCCTATGACTAGGGATAATTTATATAGTAACATAATTACACATGATAGGAATCATTATCATGATCCCATCATGATTTCCTTCATGCTATGTTTCATATCATAGACTTTCATTAATCAGTTTAAGTTCTATATCAATTCATATGCAAATGAATAATAATATAATGAAAGAATGCCTTTGTGAATGTGTATACTAAGTGCCTAAAGTGATTGCCTTTTGGACACATCTCTAATAGGAGTGCCAATGTTTGCCAAAGTGTTGAAAAAGATATTCTTGGAACCAATAGCTAGTAAGATTCTTAGTAAGTTTAAAACCTGGAAAGGAAAGACTATATCTATGTCAGGGCATTTAATTCTTACCAATTCGGTGATGATGAACTCTTTCTGCATACCTTTATGATTTATAAATGGCCAAATGCATTCTAAAACACCTGGCCAGGAGTATTCGTAATTGTTTATGGATAGGAAATACGGAAGTGAAGAAGTTAATGATTGTCCCTTGGAAACATTGTTGTGTTTCGCGAAAGTAAGGAGGTTTGGGTATAAAAGAATTTGAAGACCTGAATTATAGCTTGTTAAGCAAACTTACTTAGTCTTTAATTACTAACAATAAAAGCCCTCTGAGCATTTTCAAGAATCGTTTTTTGAATGGTGCCAGCTTACTAAGATCCATGCCTATTTCATCATCCATTTGGAGCTTTATTAAATCTCAAACATAGACATGAGAAGTTCGATTTGATGGTCTGTGGGCAAAGTAATGAAATTGTTTTTCTAGAATGATGAATGGATAATGCCATCCATTGCGGATCAATAAAATTTTTCTCAACCAAGTTGAGCTTTAATGAAAGAAAAAATTTAAGATTATTATATCAATGATAATTGGTGTTTGCTAATTTCTTTACCTCAGCACATTGCGAATGAAGTTCAAAGAGTGAATTTTTCACATCATGCATCTTATCAGAATTATTCAATTAAAGGAATGATGGAGCAGAGGATTGGGATGGGAATGATATAAAATCAATTTGTCCAAAATTAATCCTAGGATCTAAAACATGTAATTTAAAGCACAAAACAAGTTTAATCAAGATAGAGGATATCAATTCCATCATGACAGGAATGATCTGAATGAGTTTGCACCAAGAACTTCTCTCGTTTCCTAACTCAGAATGATGGAATTCTTAAACTTTATCCTTTTTCTTTATCCCTATCCAACTTTATATAAGGGGTGAGAGTCAGTAATAAGAGAGACTTAGCTCACTTAATATTATAATCATGGGTTGTCCATCACACCTGTATTATTATCTGAACCACATTAATTATCCACACTAAATTAATTAATGAAGTCTTGTTTAAATAAAGAATTGATCAGATTCTCAAGGCCCTTTATTTTGTAATATATCTTTATTTCTCAATTAATGAACCCACAACTATAATTAGTTATAAAATATCTAACATTCTCCCACTTGGACTAATTAATTGAAAATCTATTAGAAAATATTTCTCATTCCTGCTCGATTCAATAAAATCATTAGTAAAGAATCATGGCAGAAACCACATTATTCAAGAATATGGCACCTACCATGGTCACATTTACCAATAACCCTATTAATCATGAGCATAGTGTGGTAATGTGGCAAGATTAGTCAACACTAACTTTATGATCAAACTTTATGTGTTGATTTTCTTGTCAGTCAATAATTTCTTATTTGAATGCAACATAGGTACGCATAAGAAATCCTTTATGACTTCAAATGAAGTCTGTGTATGTCTTAAAAGGTTTATATCATATGATTCATTATGTGTCTCAAGATATATAACCAAGGCTATAAATTTTAATGCCCAAGCCTTTGCTTAAGATGACACTAATCTTAAGATTTTAATTAATCATATTTGATATACTTCACATTATATTTTCCCATGAAAATACAATATCAAATATTTTCCAATGAAAATGTACCGTCACATATTTTCCAACAAAAATATATGCATAATTGAATTGATGATCATCAATTTAACAAAGTACATTATACCAATGTATAAAGTACAAACCAAAATACATGGAGCAACAATATCAAAAGTTGACTTTAGACCCATACTAATGACATGTCTTTTTAGGTTGAATACCCTTGGTAAAGGGATCAACTATCATATCATCTATGCCAATGTGCTCTATTTCAATGTCACCCTTCTTCACTAGCTCTTTTAATGTCAGATATTTGACTTCCATATGCTTAGACCCAATGATATTCTTATTGTTTTTTACAAACAACTCAGCCAGCAAATTATCACAATACAACTTTTTGGGCCTATCAATCAAATCAACAATTGACATTTCTGCAATCAGATTTTGTAGCCAAACAACCTATATAACTACACCATGACATACTACAAACTTAGCTTGCAACGTGGAAGATGAGATTAAGGACTGTTTAACACTTTTCCAAGATATAGCCCCACCAGCTAACATAAAAATATAGCCTGATGTGGATTTTCTATCATCATAACTGAAGGTTTTTGAGTGTGTATCACTTACATGTTATGTAGCGGAATTTAAAATTTCTCAAAACCGAAAACAAAAGAATCGGTTTGTGCCAATTAAAACTAATTTATCAAAAGAAAAATTTAGAAATTATACCTTTATAATTTCTTGATTTTTCTTCAAATTCTCACCTTGTTGGGTTGTAGCAAACCATAACAATCCAATCTCTGATTCTCTCTAACAATATCTGTAACATTCTCGACCATCCATACATGCATTGTCACATGCATTTCATTTGGACATATTCATTTTATAAATGTCTGTCACACGAAACACATGCATACATAGAGATTTTAGCTAGACGTGTTCACGAGATAGACTTGACACGG
>CATIWF010036099.1:0-88525 GCA_949630135.1 Balakata baccata
TTCATCCTTTTTCACTAAAAAGTGATTTTGTTAACTTGCTTAGCAAATGAGATTCACTTGTGTCATATGATTCACAATCAAATGACCCAAAATTACTATAATTCATCATGTGATTCTCTTTTATATGCCCGAGTTGACAATGCCATAATTTATGGTTTTGGGTCATGAACCCTTTAAATTTAATATTGAGGATAGAATCAAGCATTCCAAAGTCATAAACTCTATTGGATAATGTTTTAGTTTCATAAGCAATATCATTTGACCGTAGAGAACAACAATTGTTCTTAATAATCGAATGAAGAACTTTTTGTTTAACTATTAAACAAAATTATATTCTTTTTTCATAAACTAAAACAAAATTACAATTGTTTAAACATTTAAATAAGCTTACTAGAGAGTGTTGAAACTTAAGCCTCTATAGTTGTTGCAGCAACTATTGCTATATGGCCAATGTGCACAGTTTCGACTCTCCTTACTTAAGCTTTTTATTGTTTCTTTGGTCTTGCATATCTTGCATATGTGAGACCTACATACATTATCTAATACCCATGTGTTATTATATGAAACAATGTTATCCTCTTTATTAAATTTACTTGAAGTATAAGGTGCATCTATATGCCTTCTCTTCTACTTCTTGAAAAACTCAAAATAAGCCTTGCTATTCTATTTCCATTTTTCAACTCATGCTATAATGGAAGTACTTTTTAAGATGTATCTCTATTTTTCCTTTTATCTATAATGCATGTTACATTCTAGATCTCCCTTCTATCATCTTAGAGTGGTAGAACAATTTAGATATCTCATATCACTCAGCTTGAGTTTGCTCATTGGCCATCTCTCTAAGATGATACATAATGGTTTTCATCCATTTCATGATGCTTTTGAAATTTGAACAACTTAGGACCAATCCATTGTTATTTAAGTACTTCTATGCAATTTGTTCATAACATTTGCATCACAAGCATTAAGGGAAGGAAAATAGCTATCCCAGACTTTGGCAACCTATTGGCTTTGAGATCCATTCTCAGTTTTATACCAGCCTAGGAAGCTTAGGTTAGTCAAAATGTATGACTCATGATTACGCATTGATTCGCATTGAATGATATGATTCTAACTACTTAGATGTAAAAATCGAGATTGTAGAGGTGTGTACATGAATGAATGCATGATATTAGGTCTTTAATAAAATGCATTATGACTCCCACTATTTTATTACGAGTCTATAGCTCTCACTATAAACCCGAGAGAACCTATATGCAAGCTCTCCTTGTGGGTCGATGTCCAATTTGCTAAGAATGACCTTGAGGCAACTCAACAAACCCTCCTTAGTTTAGGTGGTAGGTATCTAATCCATACCAATTGCATATCCATGCAACTATCGAATCTTGTGCTATCAACTAATTGATGTTTGCACACACATTGGGCTATCAACTCTTGATATGTGCATATCTTATGTACAGTTTCCAAATATCACCTCCAATACTCATTGACCTTGGCACAAATCCAACAAATCAACGACATTGGTTAAGTCCAACACATTAATTATGAAATTTCATTTCAATGGTTCGAACATATTCTTATAGAGAGAGCTTGAGGTTGAAGGGTTTTGATCATGTATCACATACATATAACGCAGTGGAAAATAAAATTTTTCAAAACCCGAATCAAAGGATTATACATGTGCCAATTAAAACTAATTTAACCAAAGAAAATTCAGAATTTATACCTTTACAATTTCTTGATTTTTCTTCAACTTATCACCTTGTTGGGTTGTAGCAAACCACAACAATCCAATCTTGGATTGTCTCTAACAATATCCACGAGAAGATGAGAGGTTGAAACCACTAGGGAGATGGTTTGAACATACCTGAAAGTGCTAGCAATGGTGTATGTTCATATGAGAAGAAAATTAAACTCCTTAATTTTCTTGTTGTCTCGAAAAATTTTTCTTCTGCCAAAAATTTTTCCTTGTCTATTTTCTGTCTTTTGGGGTCTTTTAGATCCAAAAGAAAATCAGAAAAGTAGATCAAAATTGAGAGGAGGATAAAATGAAGAGGCATGAATAGTGCCATGGCCAATTTAGACCATTTATATGTGATTTGGGGTGATTGGCGTGCTGCTGCGCGCCGCTTGGACCTATGACTAGGGATAATTTAGATACAAACATAATTACACATGATAGGAATCTCATTATCATGATCCCATCATGATTTCCTTCATGCTATGTTTCATATCATGGACTTTCATTAATCAGTTTAAGATCTATCTCATTTCATATGCAAATGAATACTAATATAATGAAAGAATGCCTTTATGAATGTGTACACTAAGTGCTTAAGGCGATTGCCTTTTGGGCACATCTCTAACAATATCTTGAACACGTTTTAAGTGCTAGTAAAGAATAGTATTCTAGAGAGAAAAAAAATTATAAAATAATTTTGTGGAGGCTATCAATATTTTTCTGATGTAAAAATACTATTTATAGGTATTTCTAAACACCCTAAGGTTGATAAAATTACCAAAAAAGGGTTGGAGGATCAATTTGGTAATTTTTCCAAATTGGCCTAAATTAGGCCAATACTGTCAGCACCTACACGCTGGGCACTAGCATGCCATGGGACCACGATTCCCCCGATCAATTTTTTCGCATTTTTTTCCATGATGCCATCACGATCCGACTCTAAATAATTATCTCATACTTTTGGATCTCATCCAATGTCATTTTACTCATTTTTCGCACTTTTAATGCGTGTGACCCATTAGGTTTTCAGTTATATTGACCACTCAAATTATCAATTAATTCAGGCAAGTCATGAGTGGTATCTAGCAATACATCATGACCTCCAATTGACTGGAAAGTCAGTAGTTTGACTACGAACCTTTCTATAGACAATAATTCATACAATTTGTCCTTTCATCATTTTATACCCTACTCAGTTCAGAATATGGATAATGTGTCAACATCTGCTAGACTAATTACGTGACATCTAGCTCAAGTGATGTTAGATCTTGTCATTGAGACTCATTACTCAAATAGACGTGTCACTGGAAACCATCTTCATGATATTTCGACTCTGGCTAGAAATTCCTGAGTAATGATTCCGACAAGAGGTCGTAGGTATATTCTCCCTCTATCAGGAACGATGAATCCTCTATTGGTTACCCAATTACCTTCGAATACCTTAACCTATACCCAATCACCACCCTATGAGCGACCTCTGTGAGGCAATAAGGAATGAAAATTAAAACACAGAATCAGTATCTAAGATATTCTTGAGTACCTCAAGTCTAAAGATACTTGCACCATTATTATGATGAGACTCTCATTGACATTTGAATAGGTAATTCATATGATTGTCTCATAACAGGTCATCCAATATACTTGACTACCCTTAGCAAGCATCCATATGCTAACTTTGAACATCTCATACTCACAGCTTATGAGATATACTGCTTAATCTAATCAAGGAGTATAACATGTGCTAGTCTATTTGAATCACCAATGTCTCGTCTTATTGATCCAATGACTATAGATAATTAGATACTAATATAATTACACATTATATGAATCTCATTATCATAATCCCATCATGATTTCCTTCATGCTATGTTTCATATCATGAACTTTCATTAATCAGTTTAAGATCTATATCAATACATATGTAAATGAATAATAATATAATGAAAGAATACCATTGTGAACGTATACATTAAGTGCCTCAAGCGATTGCTTTTTGGGTACATCTCTAACAATCTTCCACTTGCACTAAAGTCAATTGCCATTGTACATTACATCATAGGTGAGAATATAACTATCATATTATTTTTGGGGTTTTGGTCTAGTAACTCGATCAGATATTTTTTGATCAGTGAAAACTCTTTCTCTTATTATATCACGTCTACCATTGATCTCACTAATCAATTGATAACATTAAGTACATGTTTGGACCTTTGATGAGACTATGATTTCTTTGCATATGCAATGGCTCTATTGTTTTTCCAATCATATTGGATTAACAATACTATGAATCACTTCTAACTTTGTGATGAATTCCCTATGCAAACCGCTTCCTTAGCTTCCTTGGAAGCTACAATGTACTTTTAGTTATGGAATCTGTAGTCATCACCTGTTTGGAACTCTTCCAATTGATTGCACAACAATTTAATTATAACATGACTAGGATTTTGAGTTATGCTGAAATTCATAATTCCGTTTACCTTAAGCTTACTTTCTCCTTAAATCAAGAATGCATCCTTAATCCTTCTCAAGCATTTAATGATGTCCTTGACATTCACCAATAAACCCCTTACAAGGTCATATTGATATCTATTCATGACATTCAGAGCTTGATATCTGTTGGGCATAGTATATAGCATAGTACATAATGGTTACAATAGCCCAAGCTTATGGAATCATATATGTGCTAGTCCATTTGTCTTATGTCTTTGAACATAAAGACTTATATAGGGTAATTCTATCGATTATAGGAATATATTCTCTCATAGACTACTTTATGCTAACCATTTTAGCATCTTAGTTATGTAGACCAAAAAAGAATGAGTAACCTCTTAGATCTAGCTCTATAGATCTTAATCCCCTTCTGGTAGATTTTTTTTAAAATCTTTTCTTGGAGAAATACTTTAGAGTAACAATTGACTAATTTAAAATGAGAGATCGTTTCCTATTAACAGTATGTGGAAGACATACTATTAATAGGAATATTATGACACTCCCACTGACCTTCTTGAAAACACAAGATTCATCCACATATTGTGAGAAAACAAACTCTTTGATTACCTCATCAATTTAGATATTTCAACTCCCGTATGTTTGCATCAAT
Organism: Balakata baccata; assembly: GCA_949630135.1. NCBI lineage: Eukaryota > Viridiplantae > Streptophyta > Magnoliopsida > Malpighiales > Euphorbiaceae > Balakata > Balakata baccata. The sequence continues at coordinate 4,842 of CATIWF010036099.1, forward strand.
CCATCAATAGATTTTACAATTTGCATCCTGTTTCACCATCATTAGATATGAATCTCTTAGGTTATGTCACGTACACATTATAGGTCAGATTTTTTGAATGAAAACTGTCTTCATATCCATTTGTCAAATCTCATCATCATGAGTAGTAATGGCTAGGAGTGATATGATGGATTCAAGCTTAGTATGTGAAGTATAAGGTCTTATCAAAGCCAATTCTTGTCTTTGACAATACCCTTTAACTACCAACTCTAGCTTTATAGGCAACTGTATTACCTTCCTTGTCAATTTTCATCTTGAATATCCACTTGTACCCAATGGCCTTTGTCCCTTTAGGTGAGTTAACCAAAGTCCATACTTGGTTTACAGACATGAAATCTATATTCGATTTATAGCTTATAATCATTAATCATATTTTGAACTCTTTAAAATCTCTTCATAAGTGGCAGGCTCATCATTTTTTATGAACAATACAATCCTTTTGTTCACTTATAAGAGATCTATATCTTTCAGGAATAACTCGTATCCTACTTTACTTAGGACGCTCTTATGTTTCATAAGGTCTTACTGTTTTCATAATAGATTTTGGGTTTCATCATTTGACTCGTGTCTGTTTAAGCATATTTGAACTTCATCAAGTTCATTATTGCTTCCACTATCTTCTTATAGAAGAAACTCTTTCTCTCGAAAGATATCATACTTTGAACAAACACATTTTGCTTCAAATAGTGGTAAAACCGATATCCAAATGACTCTCATTGGTTATCCCATATACTGACATTATGTTAGATTTAGCTTTTAACTAATCCAACATTATTTGTTTCTCTTAAGTAGGATAATCTTAGACTTTCATTTATGAAATGAGATATTTTATGTTATTTCATATCTTATGTGGAACAACATCAACTGACTGATAAGGTATTATGTTTATCATGTAAATATAATCCCATATGCATGATCATAAAAGGAACTTTAAGGAATTCTAAAAGCTTATTATGTACCTTACTATATCTAACAAGATTCAGTTTCTCCTTTTAGACATATCGTTATATTATGGCATATAAGGTAGGGTTTACTGAGATAAAATCTCATTATTCTTAGATGACATTGAAACATTTAGCTTAAGTATTATTTCACTTCGATCTAATCTAAGTATCTTAATATTTTTGTCGAATTGTTCCTCTAGTTCATTTTTGAATTGTTTGTACATTTCAAAGATTTTAAATTTGTATCCCATCATATACAAATACTTATTATGAGTGATCAAAATTAAGGTAATGAAGTGGATAAAACCATTTATGGCATACATGAACATTAGCCTACATACATCTATATGTACAAGCTCCATCAATCCTTTTGCATATTCATCCTTTTCACTAAAAGGTGATTTTGTCAATTTGCTTAGTAAATGAAATTCATATGTGTTACATGATTCATAATCAAATGACCTCAAGTTACGATAACTCATCATGTGATTCTCTTTTATATGCCCGAGTTGACAATGCCATAATTTATAGTTTTAGGTCATCAATCCTTTAAATTTAATATTGTAGATAGAATCAAGCATTCCATGATCATAAACTCTATTGCATAATATTTTAGTTTTATAAAGAATATCATTTGACCATATAGAACAATAATTATTCTTAGTAGTTAAATGAAAAACTTTATTCAACTATTAAACAAAATTATATTATTTATTCATCAATTAAAACAAAAGTGCAACTATTTAATCCTTTGAACAAACTTAGTAGAGAGTTTTGAAACTTAAGTCTTTTAGCTATTGTAAAAACTATTGCTAAGTAGCCAATGTGCACAGTTTTGACTCTCCCTTATTAGGCTTTCTATTATTTCTTTGATTTTGCATATGTGAGACCTACATGGGGATCTAATACCCATGTATTATTATAAGAAACAATGTTATTTTCTTTAACAAATTTACTTGAAGTAGAAGGTGCATTTATATATCTTATCCTTCTGCTTCTTTAAAGCTTCAAATAAGCTTTGTTATATCATTTCCATTTTGCAACTCTTGCCACAATGAAAGTACCTTTTAAGATGTCTCCTATGTTTCTCTTTTATATATAATGCATGTTACATTTTAGATCTCCCTTTATCATCTTGGAGTGGTAGAACAATTTATATATTTCATATCACTCAGTGTGAGCTTGCTCATTTGTCTTCTCCCTAATATGATATATAATGGTTTTGCTTCCATTTCCATGTTGCTTTTGAAGTTTGAATAATTCAGGATCAATCCATTGTTATCCAAATACTTCTTGTATGCAAATTGTTTATAACACTTAAATCTCAAGCAATAAGGGAAGGAAACGACTATTTCGAGACCTTGGCAACCCTTTGGATTTTAGAATCATTCTTAGTTTTAAGCCATTCAAGGAAGCTTAGGTTAATCAAAATATATGACTTGTGATTATACTTTGATTCTTATTGAATGATATGATTCTAATAACCTAGATGTAAAGATTGAGATTGTAGAAATGTGTACATAAATGCATAATTATTAGGTCTTTAATAATATGCATTAGGCTCCCACTATTTTGTTGCGAACCTATAACCCTTACTATGAATCCAAGAGAACCTATATGGAAGTCCTCCTAGCAGGTCGATATCCAATATCCCTAAGAATAACCTTGGGTTTGCCCAACAAGCCACCTTAGGCCCAAAGGTAAGTATATGATCCATACCAATTGCATTCTCATGTAACTATCAAATATGGTGATATCAACTATTGATGTGTGCACCTATATTGAGCTATCAACTTTTGATGTGTGTATATCTCATATACACTGCCCAATTTTGCCTCAATCCACATTAACCTATCACATAGATATATAAAAATAGTTACAGTAACTATATGGCATGATTATGGACATACTAATGTCAATCCCTTGAGCCAAAGAGAGATTGACTAGATCTTATGTCATGTCCGCTACTTTAGGCTTCCACTAGAATTGTCGAATTAGTAGAAAGCCGAACGTGTCTACGACCAAAATACAAGCGATATGATTAGAGTACAAATTCAGACTATATATAAGTAATAAAAAAATGATTTTAAACACATGTCGACAAATTTTGCACCGATACCAAAAAAGAAAAAACTAAATTTAGGATTTCATGATTTTTGCTTTATTAGTGAGAAATGAACTAAATGTGCCAAAAACGTTAATACATATAATAACTTATTTCATGAATATTAACATATTTAATTGTATGAAGTTTATTAATTTAAGATACGGAATTAAAGAAACCAAAATTTAAAGTACAGATCAAATTGAAAAAAATTAAAACTTTGGTGGTTAAATTTTTAAAAAAAATTTTATAAAAAAATGAAACGAAGGACTAGAAAAAAAAAAAAAGAAAAGAAAGAAAGAAAGAAATCTCAATTTCTAGAATTCAAATGGCCGGCCATATAGTCAACAAAGTGAAAAATGAACTCAATTTAAACATTTGCTTCAATTCCATTATTTTCTCTCTCCTTCTTCTTCTATTTATTTTCTTCTCAACCGACTCACTCTATTTCATTTCTCTCTTTCATTTTTCTTTTTTTTTTTCTTAAGCATAACTAAGGTTTTTCATCTTCCTCCAAATTCCTTTCATTCCTCTCTTAGATTTTCATCATTAGACACTACTAGGCTTGAGTTAAGGTTGAAATTGAGGGAAGAAGGACTGATTCTTCCTTAAAGAACGGATTTGAGACAACAATTATCTTGAAAAAATAATTCTGGAAATTTTAGGTGGAGAGCAATTTGAGTGAAGGTAAGGAAAATTTTAGTTCCTTCTCTTCTTATTTCTTGATCTTGTGTCATAATTTTTTTTTTTTGAGTATTTATCTTTAATTTTTAAGTTTTCTTTATTCTATCCTTTTCCTTTATGTTCTTCACCATGAAAATCTTGATTGAGATTCCTTAGGATTGTATGTATCCATGGTTTAGTGTATATATATATATTATATAATCTTATTTTTCTATTTGGCCGAGATCATTAAGACTTGGCTATTTTGTTGATTTTTCATTTTTCTTTCTTTATTTAATTTTCCCTCTTACATATTATTTCTTTTATAATCCACATAAGTTACTTTCTCTGTGATGGTGTGGTGTTGGTCGCAAAAGATATTCAAGTTTAATAATAATATTAACAATAAATGAAAATAAAACAAAAGAGACCACTTGAAATTGATATGGACTTTGAGGAAACTTGACGGAGTTGCAAATGATTGGGACCAAAATTCATTTTAACCGTAATTGTGGAAGACTGCATTGGTAGGTTTTGAGACATGTTAAACCAAAAATAGAATTAAGAAAGTTAAAGGATTATAAAGAGAATTAACTGGAATTTTAATGCTAAGAAAAATGAGAATTTGGGTCTGGCTGTGACCTTGATTTGGACTGTTGATGGAAACTTGTGGGAGTTGCAGACCATAAAATATGGTGTTGGAATTGTTGGAGACGAAATTTTGGGTATATATATATATATATATATAAAATGATAAATAAATAAATGAAACAAAATATATAAATCATAATAAAAATAAATAATAATGTGAGAGACGCAAAATAAATCTATTTTAATTAGCTTTATTTGAATATTGTTATTTATTTAAATATTTTTTAGTAGGCAGATCATCAATTCAAGTGCCTAAGCCGGATAAGGTAAAGGATCGGCATACGCAAACAAGATTTAGTTCAGATTTGTGCAAATTTTATTGGAACAGCTATAACTTTATTTAATAGATTTTATAATATTAAAATATAATATTTAATAATATTAAGTTATATACAAAAAAAAATTCAAACAAAACAGCCCCATTAGGTGTATTAAAACAATCCTATTTTGTTGTTTGTTTGTAAAATTAATTAAAATGACATTTAATTAATTATTGGACTCTATCAGAGGCCTAAACATATTCTTAATATATCAAAATAATTTTTTTATAATCAAATTTTAAAAAAATTATGAACAACCCTATTAATTAAAATAAATAACGTTATTAGTTCATTCAAAAGTAATTTTCGGCAATTTTGCAATAAATTTGAAAATAATTATTTGAATCACATTTAAATCATTTTTAATCATCTCATGATTATATTATAGAAATAAAAATATTTCAAAAAAATTTTACAAATTAGTTTCAATTTTTCAATCATATGAAATCAAAATTAGCAAAATTGTGCAATCCAATTGCAACTTTAATAAAAATGAATTTTAATAGGCACAAGAAAGGCTCTGATACTAATGTTAAGTTTTGAAAATGTATCATATACTAAAACGTAACGAAAATTAAAAATTTTCAAATCCGAATTATAAGATTCTACTTGTGCCATTATTGTGCTATTAAAACTAATTAAATAAATACATAGTTAGAAATTATACTTTTAATTTCTTAGGTTGATTTTTCAATTTTCTTTCTTGTCGGGTTGTCTCAAACTATAACAATCAAAACTAGAATCGTCTCTAATATTGATCTATGAGTATATAAAAGAAAGAAACTTCAAAGGTGATGGTTTGAACACACAATGTGCTAGTAATGTGTATGTCCTTTGAGAGAATTTTCTAATAATTTTCTCTTAATTCTTTTAGTGGCTTGTTAATCTTTTGCTAGAAAATTAATATTTATATGTCTCCAAAAATTCCCTTAGGATATAGAGTCCCACTCCTATCCAAAAACCTTTTGAAATTTGAAAGACCACAAAAATAGGCAAGATTGGAGCTGTTAGGCTAGCTGGCTGCATGCTACGGGCTCATGGATCCCTGACGACTCTAAGACTAGTGAAACTTTTCCGCGATCCCGATATCGTTCGGCTCCAAATTTCTCTCTTATATTTTGGATCCTATCCAAAACTATTTACTCCTTCACACATCCAATGCATGTGACCCATTAGATTCTCGGTTATGTTGGCCACCCAAAATAACAATTATTTCGAACAAGTCATGAGTGGTAACTAGCAACACATTATGACCCTTAATTGTCCAAAAAGTAAGTTGTTAGACTACGAATCTTTCCATAGACAATAATCTATACAATTCGTCATTTCACCATCCTATACCCCACTCGGTTAAGAGCATGAACTATGTGTCAGCTCCTGCTCGATTGATTACGTCACACCTAGCCCAAGTGATATTAGATCTTGTCACTAGGACTCATTATTCTATTAGATATGTCACTGAATACCATTTTCTTGACATTTCCACTCTAGCTAAATATTCCTGAGTAATGATCTTGATAAGAGGTTGTGCGTATGCACTTCTTTTATCAGGAGCAGTGAATCATCTGTTGGCTACCCAATTACCTTTGAATACCTCAAGCTGTACCCAGTCATTACCTTATGAGCGACCTCTGTGAGACAACAAGGAATGAAGTCAAAGCATAAAATTAGTATCCAAAATATCCTTAAGTACCTCAAGTCTAAATATATTTGCATCATTGCTATGATAAGATTATCATTAATATTTAAATAGATAATTCATACAATTGTCTCATAGTAGGTCATCAACTGTACTTAACTACTCTTAGCAAACATTCATATGTTAACTCTGAACATCTCATGCTCATAGATTATGATATCTACTACTTGATCCAATCAAGGAGTATAACATGTACTACTCTATTTAAATCAACAATGTCCATTCTTGTTGATTATATGACTATAGATAATTTAAATACTAATATAATTACACATGACATAAATTTCATTATCATGATTTCCTTCATGTTATGTTTCGTATCACGAACTTTCATTAATCAGTTTAAGATCTATATCAATTCATATGCAAATGAATATTAATATAATGAACGAATGCTATTATGAATGTGTACACTAAGTGCCTAAAGTGATTCCCTTTTGGATACATCTCTAACAAGTATATGTACAATTGAAGGAACCGTTGGCACATCCAATTGTTCCAATTAAAAAGGAAAACAGTAATCAACAAATTTAAAAGTTAAGAGAACTAAATGAGGTTTGATTCCTCTAAACCCTAAGAGAATACGTAAGCAACTTAATTAATAGTAAAAAAATTAAGTTCAAGCTCAATTATTAATAATTTTATTTTTCATTAAAAAATCTAAATTTTAAAATCAAGATGTTTCTTAGTTAGAATAAAAATGTTGAATTGATTCAATTTCGTTTATTATAGTCGAATAAAATTTTTTAAAATTTATTACTTAAAATATAAAATTTCTTACTTTTTTCTAACTTAAATTTTTTTTATCAATTTATAAATAAATTAATAATAAGACAAATTAAAATTTTATTTTCAAAATTAAGTACAAATTATATGAGTAAAAATTATAAATACACTTTAATAATTTTAATTGCATTTATTTATCTTCTAAATTAATTTGTTTAATTATTAAAATTTAACATAATAAATTTTTTTAGAAAAATTAATTTATTATTGGAACCAATCGAACCACCAGTTCATGAACAGGCTTGGCTAGTCCCAACCATAACCAGGACGGTTCTAGTTCGATCACAAATTTTTGGAACCGTAGAACTGCCGATTCCAAACCGGAACCGGCAATTCCTAACCCTGGCTATAGCTAGTAATGGCATTGGCTAAGCAACTTATTCATAGCTGCATAGTTAATAAAGAAAATATTATCACTAAAAAGTTCGGACACATCTATCCTAAAAGTTATTACCATTATTATTATTTTATTTTGTATATAATTTGGCAATTGGTACATCGTCCCCCATTGTCAATGGAAGCTTCCTATTCTATCCTCGTTCCAAATATATGTTCCCACATGTAATCTTTGCTTAGTAGAAATCCAATCATGTATGTTAAATATATGAGTACAATGGCTTGATATATTACAAGATTTTATTAAAAAAAAAAAAAGTGTTTCAATTTTTATTTCCAAATATAATAGTATACAAATATTAAGCATTGGAGTACAGTGGCCACGGTAATGGATGTACGGGTATTTCTCACTTAATTAACAATTATTGATTTAGTGAAGGCTTAATACAATAATTTAACATGTGAATGCATAAAAAATTGTAGGAAAAATTAATATTTATTGACGTATTAAAGTTTAAAATTATATGATTTGTTCTCTCTATTTATTTTTATTAAACTATGTAGTCTTTATGTTACATTTTAAGGGCTAAAATACATTAAAAAAAAATCTTGAAATTTGCACTTTATTGTATAAAAAATCTTGAACTTTGTAATTTGTTATAATTATATTCAATTCTTTAAAAATTTGAGTTTAATTATATGAACTTCTATTCTCATAACAAATCTATTATCTGTATCGTTGAACCACACTTAGATCTAATTGACCCTGACGTGGATTGCCTAATCATGTTGATATGTCATTAGATTGAGTTTAATTAGGCAATCCGCTAGCTAGATTCAATGATACCAATGTTAAATTTATTACTAAAATAGAATTGGATATAATTGTAACAAAATGTAAAGTTTAAGATTTTTTATGTAATTAAGCCAATTTAAAAATATTTACCATTAGTTAGAAAGAATATTCAATCTTGTTGATAGGGGTATTATATTATATCAAACTTCAGAAATACTAGTACAATAAATTAAAATTCATGAGGTAATTTGTAATTTTCTCTTTATCATTTAACCACAATCTAACATTTTTGTAAAAGAAAATTTAAATCTCAAAAAGTATTAATATAATATGTCAAATATCAAAAGTAAATAGTAATTTTCTCAAAATTGTACTGGTCCCCAAACTCCATAATAATAAAATGGTAAATTACTAATATACTCATGAGATTTGGTTGAATACACTAGTTACTCATTATTTTATTTTTGGAAATGCATTATAAAATCTCTCATATTTGGTTCTAATAACTAAAAATACCTTCTATTACTTTTTGAATGAATTATTCCGTTAGTCAACTAGAATATTCTGATAGTCTACTAAAAATACTAAAAATATATTTATTTACTTATTTTTGATAAATTTGACATTTTATTAATTTAAAAATTATAATATTAAAAAAGAATGATAAGTTTCACACTTTGGTATCAAATTCACTAACATTTTTTTTATTTTTTTTGGCATTTTTTAAAACAAAAAGAAGGGTAAGTTTGACATTTTGTTTATATATAATGGAAAAATTTAACTTAATGACTATAGAGTATTAAACCAAACTTGAAGAATTTCATAATATATTTCCAAAAATAAATAAACCAATTAATATATTCAACCAAATCTTAGAGAAGTTATAGTAATTTACCCATAATAAAATTTGTTACTTCCAATTCCTTAGCGAGAAATTATGTGGGGAATTAGTAGGGGTTTATCACCATATAAATTTGTCCAAAACAACCTAATTCTCTCATCTAAGACCCTTAAATTCATCACAATTGACAGAAAGATGCTAAATAGATAGTATACTCCTTGGACACACAGGTATCAGAAAACTCTGCCCAGCTGACGAAGTTAAGTTTTAGATGACCAGGAAGATTCATAAATCATCAAGAAGTTTTTTTACAGCGTATTTTCCTGAACAATTCAATTATCCCCCATGGCTAAGTAAGAAGTTTACTTATTTTATATCTCTGTATCTCTCTCTATCTCTGAGTGTGTGTGTTTTCTTTTGGCCGCAAAAGCATATATCAAAATACAAATTTATGGCACAACAGAGTGACAGACGACCAGGAAATGGGGGAAAACGGCAGAGAGAAAGAGAGAGTACAGGGAAAATAAGAGCCTTTTTCAGATATTTTTAATAATCTCGTGTATCGGGTTATGTGACTATATTTCACATATTAAATTAATTTAAGTAAATTAAATAAGATTACAACAGGCAAACCATGCTCACTCATTTATGCTCTCCAGGTTCATGGGCCAGTAATTTCTTTCACAACTTGAGGTTTATCTGCTTCAAATTGTTCGTCCTCTGCCAAAAAGTAATGAAGAATGTTTGAACACGGTACCAAAAAACATAACGATTTCAAAAAATTTGTCACTCATTTATGCTATCCAGGTTCATGGGCCAGTAATTTCTTTCACAACTTGAGGTTCAAGAGCAGCAATTTCTTTCACAACTTGAGCTTTATCTGCTTCAAATTGTTCATCCTCTGCCAAAAAGTAATGAAGAATGTTTTAACAAGGTACCAAAAAACATAATGATTTCAAAAAATTTGTCAGTAGGTGTTCCACACCTTTATCGGTTTTGAAATCAGCAAATAGACGCAAGAGTTTGCTTCTATTTGCAACGAGGATGCTAACTATGTCAGGAGGTTTATTATGATTGGCAGCAAAGAGCTGTAGGAAGAGAGACATGTAAAATACAGCATAATCATTAAGAACCAAATGAAACCTTTAAAATTTGCCAAGTTAATAATGCTTATCTACAATTTAATATGGATACCTTGAAAACATGAAACGCTTCTATCTGAATGCTCTTACTGGATTCCTGCAAAGGAGGATTCAGCAAATATATGTCAACCTCAATCATAGTGAAGTTTTAGATTAGTAACCCAGCAATCTACATGTTGACAACACAAATTCTCCAACAATGAAAACTAGGCATTTCCTGAAGACTTCTATAATTAGAGCAAATACAATCCAGTGTAGAAATAATGATGGGTCAAGCTAGAAAAAGGTAGTAAGTGGAGGTGCACTGTCATATACAAAATATACAAGGGACCCAATGCATTATAACGTAATATGAAATTTCTGATGGTAGAACTGATTTGTGCTTGAAAAAACAGTTATCAAGAAGCTAATACATGGTAAAAAAAACTTTGCAAAGGGTTTGCATATGAGAGAGAGGTGGGGAAACAGAGGATGGTGTTGTGGAGATTGATGACACATGATCACAAGTAATCTTTTAAATTATCATACTCTTAGGAGATTCATAAGAATCCTCAAGTTATCCCTTGAGCTGACATATCGTGTCATCACAACTGCATTTGAGCGATCAAGTAACATATCTGCCAACAGCTGTAACAATAAAAAAACATTCTTATTTAGCAGTCAGTACAACTATCAGAATCACCAAACAGATCTCCATGAAGGCATTCCCTAGATTCAGATGTATATAGAGAATATTTTTTAATCATTATTAGAAAAAAATGTATGAAAAGTTTCACATGTTTCTCCTACCTTGACAGCTTGCCGCCTTGTAATGTAATTGGTAGATTCCAGCAGCTTTGAATTATATTCTGCAAAGAACTAAAACCCACAAAAAGTAAAACAGCAAGAAGATATAACCACCACGAATCTAGCAATGCAAAATAAGGAAATATAGTGCGCATTTTAAAATGCTTAAATTAGTGATTCATAATGGTCATATAACTATGAAAATGCCCATTGAAAGTAAAAAAAAATACAGAACTAAACAAAATAGTGAAAATGAGTTAAAGACAATAAGGACAAAGAAAGACTCCAATCATTGCACAAAGAGTACTAGCTTCTAACTTGCATGTTTCCCTTTGTTGTACAGTGCCAGCTATCATAAATCAGTGGATAAATGAAATAATACATTTCTTCTCACTTCAAAATTACCATCTACCTTCAAAATACTTCGGAAATCATGTATATCATATATGTTTACTATCTGATATGAGCATATACATGACTAAGAAAATACATTATGCATGCACCGATATCTCCATGTTATCTATTCAAACAAAAATCAGAAAAAACTAGAGGATTTACCCAATCGTAATTCTTTGAAAGAAATTCTGCTACAGTAGATTTATGCCTTGTTAGGAGTTCCTGCAACAAAATAATGAGGAAAAACCAGGTTGATGATACTGCAATTGCAAACACAGAACAGAATCATAATGTCTACCATAATGCATATTTGTTCTGAGAAAAACTCTGTTAAATCCATCTTTTGAGAAAATAAACATGGAAATTATTTTCTAGAAATTGAAGCATAATGGAAAAAAAAAAATTCCTTTCAACAAAAGACCTTGAACAAATTTGTACCTATAAAATTTCCATATTTCACTTATATTCAATAAAAAAAATACAAAAGAAAATAAATAAAAAAGGGGTAAAAATGTTAGCAGTCTAGATGACAAATAATGATTGATTGAGACCCGTGGTAATTGATGACTGTTGACAATGGTAGGGTAAGCATATATATGATTAAATTGTGGCCAGAAAGAGTAATGAGTCTGAAAAATAGGAAGTCATTTCCTTCAAAATTAACATAGTTTTTGTTTGGCTAGAAAAACATCTTCCAAGTTACCAATTTTTCTATACATGGACAGCATGAAAAATAGTTTCTGGAAATATATTCAGCGAAATAAATGGGGCACAATAACAATTAAATTTACCTAAATGCAATAATTAGCAAATTATTTAAATGAAGAAATTGGGCATGGCATAGACTTCGACAAAATAAACAACCTGTGCCCTATAAATTTATAATGCAAAAGCTTTGAACCAGAATGTGCAACCATATATGAACTTCCGCACTGGTAATAAAATTTAAATATTGAATGTGGCTATCGGATTCCACATGTCCTATGTAGCAAAACTCTTGTTCAGCTTCAAGAAGCAGTTGAAATGTTATGTGGTCTTATAAATAATCTTTTAGTAGCTGTAGTGCACAACAAATCTTCCACAAATTGGCTGGATTTGAATTGATTCACAAAATGCAAACACAATACTAACACACACAAGCAGAGGATGATTCTCAACCTTAAAAGTGGCAGCAGCATCTGCTGCAACATCAAAATTTGGAAGTTGTATATAATCAAAGAATTTCTTCATATGCCCTGATTCAAGAACATATCTGCAAGACAAAACAAAGAAATTTAGGCATGCAAGGAAATCAACATAGATAAGTACTATGGAAAATGAAAAAACAGCATCGGATTTTGACCCAAGCACTACGATTAAATTATTTTCCATAAAACAGAAAAATAATAATTCTGTAGTCAAATGCTCACATTAAACTACATAAGAAATCATATTGGCATACAAAAAAATTAGCTTGATGTACTAGGACAAAATTCATTTAGCGTGAGCATGAGCCAAGACCATAAGATATGGATGACAGGGGAGGGAAGGAGTACGGAGAAGGTTGTTTAACACCAAAACTCTGGGGAAAATTATTGACATGATAGATGCCACTACAGCCTTCAAATTTCCATGATTTCCAGAGATGAACTGATAAAAATTAAGCAACCTGGTAATTGTACTCACCTTGCAACAGTCTGGTGACGTATGCACTCCCTCAACATTGCACCATAGTGTAAAGCCATGTCTGTGTTTTCATAGCTGAAAAACATACACGCAAATATAACACACAAAATGGTGAAACAATTATTTCTTTTGCTACATACAAAAAAAAATTATAAAAGCTCCACATAACTTGTAGTCTCAAGGTCAAGGGTGCCATGGAAAGGTGCATCACCCAAATGGAACAAGGGAAAAAAAAGCAATTAAAAACTATGATTACATACTCAACCAATGTATTCATCTAGCATGTATGAAACCCAAGAAAGTAACCGCATGCCACCTCTTGACTTCGATAAACTCTCGTAACCTGGTCAAAAAGGAATCTACTTGCCCAAACATTTGCAGAATGAGAAAAACTGTCTATTAAATATTACAAATCACAAGAAGAATATATTCTATGTAAGAAATCGTGAAATGGCTGTTAAAACAATTAGTCCAAAGTATAAATATAACTGTCTTACATAAACACAAAAAAAGAAGTTTACTGCATTAAAATAAGTGTATTTACGCCAAAAATGAAAAGAGAATCGCAAACTAAGAGAAAATAAAAAGGTATCGAATAAATCTCAGTAACAAATCCAAACAGTGATAAGTTTAACCCATGAATTATCATGCAAAACTTTCACAACATAATATATGTAATCATCATCAAGTCACAACCCCAATTACTCAAAATTCTAGCAATAGAAGCTTACCCTGCTATCAAAATATCCAAAAGATCTGCATTCTTTTCTAAGTATTCAGATGCAATCAATCGTGACTGAACTTGCTGTCTTTGCAAATTTGCAGCTACTTGAGTGGCATCTCTTCGGGTCTGCAGAAAGAAACCTAGCCATGCTAAATAACAAAAATATAAAACTCAAAATATAGTGATGTTTGGCTATATAGAATTCACATGAGAACTTAATCCAACAGAACCCAACCCACTAAGAGTAGAAACTAATAGCATATTGCTAATAATCAAGTATTATAACAGCACAAATTAATGTATGCTACCAAACATAAAATCTCATAGCTAACTCAAGGATACAATCTCTCTCTCTCTCTCTCTCTCTATATATACATACATACAAACAGGCATACCTCCAAGTTCAATTTTGGAAGACAAATGATCAAAAGTCGAAGAGTATTTTCTTTGAAAAACTCTTGAGTCAATTGTCCACAAGCTTCCGAGACTGGTTCAGATTCACTATTGCCATAAAGAATGGACTTCATATCCCTTATATTTTTTGACAATTCTATCATCTGTAAAAAAAAGAAAAATGATGTAATATGCTAAGAAAAATAATGTGAATTTGATAAAAAATAAAAATAAAAAGTGACAAAATCTGGAGTACCCAGCAGCCAGATAAATTAAATATGACAAAATCTCAAATATAAGCATGGGGAAATTTGGTAAACAGATTGCCATAATCACTCCAGTCACTTGTAAAGCTGCAAAATTTTGTAGGTATGTTTTCCTTGAAGTAATGCACAACCATTGCAGCCTTCTACACTTGATTAAAACCAAATTTTCAGACTCAATTCCTCACATACAACTATATTATATCAGAATCAAACCTAAAATATCCAGAAAAAACCTGATTAACTCCGTCAATAATAGATAGTTAAAACCCGAACTAAACACTCCTATTTCATATAAATGAAATTAGTAAAATAGATCATTGTTGAACCAAGCACATAGTTACTGAGAGGAAAAGCAAAAAGGAAAAAAATATGGAGATCCAACAGAACCCAAAATGAAGTGGAATCCACCATATAAGGAACAAGGTTAGATAGGAAACCTTCTCTTCACGCTTGGCGTCGCGGGAATCAGAGGACGGGGTGCGATCGGCGTAGATAAGGAGATCTCGCGTCTGTCGAACAATATCGACAGGAGTGCGAGGCTTAGACTTGAAAAGTCCCTTCATCCTCTCCGATTTAGAATGACCTAAAGTCGGACTTGTTTCAGTAATTGTATTTGGAATCGGTGCCGCCGCCGCTGCCGGCTGCGAGAGCCTCTGTACCACCTCCGTGGAAGAGGCTCTCTTAGCCGCTGCAGCAGGTTTTGAAAAGCAGGATCCTATCCTTGCTCTTAGTAGAAACCCCTCCTACTCTCCTTGAGCAGAGTTCACAGCCGTAGTGATGGGATCCTTCTTCTCTGGTTTCTCCCTTCTCCTCTCCTGGTCTTTGCCTTTTCTTATAATAATTTTCGCGAGATCCCACGGTACTGCGTTGGGTTTTACACTAGCGGTTAGTTGTTACTGAATATCCACTTGTAATCAACTTTACTGATGGATGGATTGGCAGATAAGATTAAAATCTGAGCAATTATCAGGTGGATGCGGGTGTATGTAATGTATGTACGTGACCACATTTTCTTTTGGATAAATTACTAGGACATCACCGAATTTTGTTGAATATAATAGTTAATTTTTTTATTTTTAAAAATATACTGTAAAATTTTTTATATTTAGTTTCGTTAACTAAAAATTTTTTTTGTTATTTTTAAATGAATATCATATTAATTAATTAGAATATTTTGTTAGTTAACTAAAAATATAAAAAAATATTTATTGATGCAAGGAAAATAAAATGTTGCGAACGTACTAGAAAAATTAAAGTATTTTTAAATTAATATGAGAATTGCACCTAAATGTGACTTCTACTCAAGTGACTATAAATTCCTAAGTTTTCTTGATTATACATTTAAATTTAGTTGCTAGTGAATTTAAAGAGATGAGCAAAAATGATTGACAATAATGAAATTTGAAATAATGAACTTATAAGACTTAGAGAAAGCTTGAACAAATAAATATTGAAAAAAACGATTTTACTGATATAAATGCTATTGATTTAACTATAATAAAATGAAATTTAAAGGACTATAGCTGAAAATTACTGAAACTAATGTTGAAAATGAGATTGATGTTAAGCGTTATTTGCTGAAATTTAATTGAATTTGATTGTTTGTTGTGTTTGATGATGATTGTTGTCTGTTGGATATATTGTTGGTGTTTCTTCTATAAATATTTTTCCATTTTATAGCATCAGGACCAAAAAATAATTGTTAGTCCTGATTTATATTTTCTCTACAACTACTCTACTTACACATTCTTAGTCATTAGTTCTCATATGCCACTTCTCTCTAACTATCTGTAGTGTTTCCATTTTGCTGGAATTTTATTTGATTGCCTCTCTTCAAAATATCTGGCTTCTCTATGGACTTAGACTTTAATTCTTATAGTAGACTTGTGCCTCACCAAAATGGATTTGTACTAAAAATCTGGTGTAAACACTATCTTTAATTATATTTTGACAAATTTGATATTTTGTTAACTTAAGAAAACATTAAAAATGACAAATATGATATTTTATAATGAAATTGATGATATTAAAAAAATTAGTATTCTATGTTATTTTTTATATATAAAAAAAAGAATGACAAATTAAATATTTTGTTTGTCTAAAATGGTAAAAACAAACAAATGAGTTAGATAGTGTATTAAACTAAATATGAGAGATTTCATAATGTATTTTTAAAAAATAAAAAGACTAACTAGTATGTCTAATCAAATATCAGAAGTGTACTAGTAAGTTACCCTTTTATTTTTCTTTTATTTTTTTAAGGATTTTTTATGCTATTTTGTTTTCTTTTAGTTAATTATTAAAAAGACCCAAAACCAAATTTTAGCCTTTATATATATATAATTCATATTTTAGTTTCTAAAATTTATAAATTTATGCAGTTAATTTGTTAATTAAAAATTTATTCAATTATGTTTTTATTATGTATTATTAATTTATTGATATAACTATGCTATTTATTAAATTTATTTAACAAATTTCCTTATTTTCAATTTTGAATTGATATGTTCACTAACTTCTTTGATAAATTAATAAATAAGAGAGTTAATTTAAAAATTTTTAGCTATAAAATATTTATAAAGTACTTAGTATATGATAAATAATAAATAATTGTTTAGTTGAAGGTTAAATTAATTATGAATTAATAGTTAAAAGAGATATTTAAATAAATTTCAGTTATGAAAATTTTTTTTAAGTAATTTTAGTTTGAAGTCTTCTTATATGGACTAAATTACTTGAATTTGTAAATTTTAAGGACAATTTCTCCAAGAAAACATGCATAATTTGATTAATAAATGCTCTTTTACATTTATAAATAAAGCTTGAAGAGAAAGTAACCGTAAAATGTGGTGCACTAGAAACAGTAGAGAGAAAGTAATAGAGTGGAGAATGTGGCCAACAGTTATTTATGGCCTTAGTGCTATAATAAGAAATAAGCATTCACAAGGAAGATACCAATCACTAATTACTCAACAACAATCAACGAATTACTCAAATTTAGTAAAATCTCCAAAAAATTTCATTTAGCATTAGCAGCTATAACTTCAATTATTCTAGCACATTGTAGTCCATCAATTTTATTTCAATTAAGATCAAATTTTTTATTTTCTCAAGATTGTCTATTCTCTAGTTCAATTTTCATTCACTGTCAATATTTTCAAATTTTCTAGTAATCGAATTTAGGTGTATTGTCAAGGAAATTTAGAAATTTACAATCATTTTATTAGAAGTCAAGGCGCAATTTTTTTATTTTAGTTTAGAAACACTTTAATTTTCTAGTATGCTTGCATTACGCAATCTCTAATTTTTTTTTGCAACCAACATATTTTGGCATGCCCAGTGGGACACGTTTGATCGCTATCACTTATGGAAACTAGAAGTAAAAAATCTAAAGAGTCTCAGGGCTTAGAATCTGTTGCTCCAATAGGAGGGCAGAAAAGAAGAGTTTCGCTCATTATGGAACAAATTGAAAATCTAACACTTTCTCATCAGGTTAGAGAGGAAGAGGAAAAACAAAAGGGTAGGAAGAAAGAGTTCCGCTCATTGTGGAACAAATTGAAAATCTAACACTTTCTCACCAAGTTGGAGAGGAAGAGGAAAGAAATAAGAGTCCATTTGGACCAGGAAACAACTCACCTACTAACAATTCTAACTTGTCTGATGTGTTCAGGTCTTTTGTAGAGGAAATTATTCAAAAGTTTGAAGCTAGTATGGTCGAACATTTGAAGCAGATGACTGAACAAACTGAAAATTGAATGTGGGAGATTGTCTTTATTTGTTGAGCGGTTGTTTGAGTTGTTGGTTCCTTCCTTGTGAATGTTTCTTCCTTCTTATAGCACTAGGGCCAAAAATAACTGTTTGCCACATTCTCCACTTTTTGTCACTTTCTCTTAATTGTCTCTAGTGCACCACGTTTTTACATTTACTTTCTCCATTTTTTTTCTTAACTCTCTAACTATTGTGATACATTATATCCTCCATGAATTTTCTTTTGATTGCAACTTCTCAAAATATCTGATCACTCTATGGATTTAGGTTCTAAATTTTTCAGTGGGCTTGGACTTTACCCAACTGGGCCAATAACAAAAATATAGTACAAACAATTGATCTCCGCATATAGTGTGGCCATGGGCCTTACTGTATGGACATAAATTACAGGCAAAAGAAAAATAAATTGGAGTATTTAGAGATGTCAAATATTAACTCCCAAGAGAAGCCTCAATTTATTAAAAAATTCAAATCTCTCCCCAGAACTCAAAAAATCTCAATTTTTCAAAAGTTAAACCCGCTTTTCATCTTCCAAAAATCAAAACCCATATTTTTCATCTTCTCCTCACACTTTCGGTCAATTGAACCCAAAGCTTTCTTTCCAGAAATTGGCCCTAAGTATGCTTGATTCCTCCCTCTGTGCCTTGGAAAATATCTACTCCCCAGCTCATTTCTCTCAAGGGTTGGCCTTGAATCCCTTTTTCTGTACCCTAGTGAATGTATTCTCTCCAGGAATATTCTTTCAAGAATCGGCCTTAGGTAGGCCTGATCCCTTTTATGCACCTGATGCCTTAGGTTTTCCTGAATGAGAAGCTCTTTAGGAACCCAAATCTTTCGAGTTTTTGGATTAGGTACTAAGCTTTCTATTTCTTTTCTTTTCTTAGAATCCAAAAAGGATATAAGATCAAACATTGTTGCATTCACTAAAGCCATAGGAGGAAATGGATCCTCCTTAATCACCATGGCCTCCTTCCTATGAAACTTCAGTATCCTTTTATTGATTCTGTCCTGTATCACATTTCTAAAACTCTAATAAGAGTTAGTGTTATAGTTCCATGAGTCGTGATACTTACAGTAGGTCTTACCCCTTAATTCCTCCTTCGATGCTGCTTGGTACTCAAGAGAAAAACTGATGAATTTCTCTTTGACTAAGAAATCAAAGATCTCCTTAGTCTTAGACACTTCAAACATATACTAGGGTTGGTTGCTTAAAGCTTGGTTCTTCTTCCACAGGTCTAAAATTCTTCTCACTAGCATAAGACATACATAGGAACTAGTGTTAATTAAATCAGCTATAACGGCCTCCGATATTACCTCTTGGCAGTATGTCCCTAGGACTGTCTTCCTTTTATGGTTTTCCTCCCTCAAGATCTCTTCATATTTTGAGACCTTGGCAGTCATCTCATAAAAATCTCTGAACTTTATCCCCTAGAACTTCTTCCTCAGCTCTATGTCAATGCCTCTCTAGGCCATTTTCACATACTCTATTTTGGACAATTAAATCTTGCACTGATTCCTTATCTTTTTAAACCTTGCAATGAAAAAGTCAGCCATCTCCTCACTCTTTTGGGTTACTCTAGAGAGCTCTGCAATACAAATTTTTGGTTCAGCTCTATAGAATTGAGTGTGGAACTGTATCTCAATTTCCTACCATATTAGTATGAAATTCTTAGGGAGAGTAGCATACCAAGTAAAAGTTGTACGAATTAAAGATTTGGGCAACAACCTGAGTTTGTAGCATGAAAAATTCTAATAGTTAGCTAACTCACCACACTACACAGTAAACCTAGAAATGTGTTCCAGTATGGATTGCCTATCCTCCTTAGAGAAAAAAGTGAAATCTGGTACTCTATATCCCCTTGGGTAAGGGTTCTTCCTATTAATCATGTCCGGATAGGGTTTGTGAAACTCAGGGCGGCCTATTTATCTGAGGCCGGACCCATATAATTCTTGCACTACTTATCTTACCGCCTCTAAATCCACTTGCATTAGTGCATAGGCCTGCATAAAATTCAAAGGAGGTGGTTGTTCCCTATTCATACCCAATCCATAGGGTACATAGGAGCTGCCCCTCGAGCCTCCAGTGATGGGTATTGATTCCCCATGGATTCCAGGTTGATTAATAGGGCTGGTGTGGGCAAAAAACCTTTGAGCAGTAGCTCTAGCATTGGTACGGCCTCCGGCCCCAAGGCCTAGAGTCCTTTTTTTCTGAGATGAGGGGGAGTGTACCTTGCCTCAGTATGAACTTATGGACAGTATAAGTCACATATCTCTCTGTTGTTATGTCTAGAGCACTACCCCCCGAGCTCACTAGATAGTTATTTTGGTTTTCCTGGGAGGTAGAATGTAGAGTCATCTCTTCAATGATGGCTTTAGTTTGGTTTTTTGTTTGTTCAATCATCTACTTTAAATGTTCGACTATACTAGCTTTGAACTTTTGAACCATTTCCTTTACAAAAGACTTGAACACATCAGACAAGTTAGAACTATTAGTAGATGAGTTGTTACCTGGATCAGATGGACTCTTATTTCTATCCTCTTCCTTTCCAGCATGGTGAGAAAGTGTTAAATTTTCAATTTGTTCCACAATGAGCAGAACTCTTCCTTCCTACCCTTATGTTGGAGCAACAGATTTTGAGCCTTAAGACTCTTTAGATTTTTTACTTCTAGTTTCCATAAGCAGTAGCAAACAAACGTGTCTCACCGAGCGTGCTAAAAATATGTTGGCTGCAAAAAAATATTAGAGAATGGACAATGCGAGCAAGCCGAGAAATTAAAGTGTTTCCAAATTAAATATAAAGATTGCGCCTTGACTTCTAATCAAAAGATTGTAAACTCTTAGGTTTTCTTGACAGTACGCCTAAACTTGATTACTAGTGAAATTGGAATATTTGATAATGAATGAAATAACTAGTGAGCAATTGAGACTTGTAGAAAATAAATATTGAATGAAAAACAAATGCTGAAGAAAACTAATTTTACTGATGAAAATAATGTTGTTAAGCTATAATGAAGCTGAACTACAAAAGACTGAAGCTAATGCCTAAAACAAAATTGATGAGATTTGCTAAAGACTTGATTGAAATTGAGCAATTTGTTGGATTGTTGTTGAATGATTGATGATTGGTCCCTTATGAATGTTTCTTCCTTGTTATAGTACTAAAGCCAAAAATAATTGTTGGACACATTCTCCACTCTCTGTCACTTTCTCTCAACTATCTCTAGTGCACCACGTTTTTACAGTTACTTTCTCAACTTTCCTCAACTCTCCAACTGTTGTGATGCATCACGTTCTTTATGAATTTTCTTTTGACTGCAACTTCTTAAAATATCTGATCACTCCATGAACTTGTGCTCTAAATTTTTCAATGGACTTGGATTTTACCCAACTGGGCCAATAACAAAAATATGATGCAAACAATAATATATTAGAATTAATTTCACTAGTGTCTATTGAACTTTACTTTATTTTTTTGTAAAAATTATTAACTTTTTTTTGTTCTAGAAAGTAAAAAGGTTTTCTTTTTACTAAATAACTTCTTGTCAAATATGATGAATAAACAATTGAAGATTTTAGCGGGTAATGAAAGAAAAAAAAATCGTATCTTGTTCTTAACAGGAACTTTAAGGTCATTATCTCTAACAACTTGATTCTTCTTGGGGAGATTGGAGTAATTGATCTTGAACATAACCCAAGTGAGACTAGACCCAGTAATTACTTTATCAACATTAGCAGCTCCATGTGAAAAATCAGTCTTAGATCCAGCACTAGGAAAAACCCAATTCTTAGAGCCACCATAAATCAAGCTTTTTTTTTTTTTTTTGAAAAATAGGAGATTAGATTCAAATATTTGGCAAAAATATGGTGTTACATCAGCTATTATGTTATATTTCCAATTATTTGTTTATCGCATATGTCTTAAAATTCTTTAAGTGAAAGTAAAACAAAGTTTGTTATTTTTTGAGATAAAAAAAAGTTTAGTGAAACAAAGTTTAGTAAATTAACCCTATATCTTCTTTTTTCTATTGAATCTGTTACCACATGACTAATATGACAATTTTTTGAAGTTGATCTATAATCTATGTGAATAATCACGTGACAAAATTTGGTGTCAACTCAATTATCACATCAATTTTCCGGATGCCAATTCATCCAAATTGGCTGAAGATAATTTTAGGTAAAATGGGAGCAAATTTTATTTATTTTTCTGTAAAATAATTATAATTTTACGGTAAGTAATAAAAAATTTTGTAACCGCTATACAATTAATCCGTCCAACTGGTATCATCCTCATGCGTTTGTTAATGTCCCTAATTGGGTTTACTTAAAAAAATTCTATTAGACCACGTCTGGTGTATCTGTGCGATTTTTTTCCCTCTAAAAACGTTAATACCTGTGCAAGTGATTGATGTCTAAGGGGGATAATTATACAATTTTGTTTGGATTCACTCAGAAGAGTTTGTTTGGAGAGTGAGAAAGCAGCAAAAAGCCCCTCCAATCAACAGGCAAACCAGTAAAGAGTGTTTAGAATTCCCGTTAAAATTCCTCAAAACAATTTTTAAATTTTTCTTTTAAATTTTATTGACTGATTTTTTAAATTTTATATAAATTATTTTTTTCAAACCTATTTTTAGAAAAAAAATATTTATTTATCTACTTTTACGAAAACAATTTTCAAAACTAAAAAAAATTATAATTTAAAAAGTTAAAAATACAAATTTTTTTTCCAAAAAATATTTTTTCTAAATGCAATGCTAATAAATAAAAATAAAAATATTCATAAATATAATAATAATATAAATAAAATTTAATAAATCAAATTGATTAATTCAGTAAAAAAATAGAAGTTAGTACTCGATTTCATTGATACTATCTAACAAATCCAATTCAATTATTTACCTATTTTCAAAGTGAATTTTCAAGTTCAACTAACCCATTTTTAAAGTATAAATAGAGCCTAAGCATTTTGATCTCCTTACTATGGAAGATATTCAATCAAATAAGGGTTAGTGCAAGTTCAACTGCAAAGCAATTTCCCCAGAAGTGAAATATTGAACTTATCACATTATATAGAAAGGAACACCACATGATCAAAGAATATGCCTTCCCTTGCTTATAATTCTTCAAACTTCATCTTAATGTAATAATACACCCGAAAGATAGTTTCTCCTTCCATGCTCAAAGTTAAAATTAACATTTCTGATCTCCTCAAGTCACAAAATCATCATAATAATATATTATAATAAAGCTCACGGCAATCTGTTTGACGAAATGACATGGGAAAACAGCTCCAATTCCTCTGAAGGAAGTAAATCAAAGTTAATCTGCAGGAACTGTTTGCTGGAGACAGAGCAACTCACAAGCTTAAACCCATTAATGGAGTAACAACATCAGAAGCATGCCCCTTTCCACTTTGCTCATTCTTGAATCCTTTTCTCGTAAGATTACAACTTCAATTTGAAGCCTACCGATAGAAAATCATCCCTGCAAATCAAAGAAGAGAATGTTTATGCACCAAACCAGATTACATGGTAGCCGAAAGGGCAATCAGAAAGAGGTTTCAAACTGAAATTTCTCACACCAAACCATATATATTTATCAACTATTATAACGCAATCAGAAATAAAGAAAATCTTACCCTATGTTTGTTTTAAGGGATTTGGAAGGAAAAAAAAGAAATTTTTTTTGGCTCAATTCCCTTATTTGGACTAAATTTTAGCAGGAGAAGAAAGAGGAAGAGAAGGAAAATTTTGGATTGTAAAGAGGAATTCCGATTTCCCACCAAATTTCATGGAAAAAGGGACTTCTCTTCCACCTTAAAGAGTGAAATTGCTAAAATGTCCTCCCATATCCTATATATCTTTCATCTTTGAAGGGTGCAAATGTCATTCTATATATTAGTTTTGTTTAATTTTTAATGAGAAATATTTCATTTCCATTCATAATTAAATTCAGGAAACCAAAGCTTATACAACTTCATTTCCTTTCCATTCTCCTCATTAAAAGAAACAGAAATAACACTTCCTTTGCACCAAACATAGCATTAGTCATTGACTTATCATCATGAAATGTTATCAGGTAAAGAGATCTGCACAAAGACTTATTCATTGACTTGTGATTAGACAACTAAGATATAAGTCATTAAGCATACGACAAAGGCCAATCAGACATAAAGAAAGACTTATATTCATGACTTAACATTATGAAATATTATCAGGCAAAGATTCATTGACTTGTGACTAAACAATTTAGATATAAAAACCATTAGCATACAACAAATATTTTGTCTATATAACTAGCGAATTTACCTCTTTTTAGAACTTGTGTTTCTCTTATCCATCTCCTCAGCTTGCTTCTTCTCCCTCTGCTCAGCTTCATCATCACAGAGGGGAACAAGGCTTCCCACATACATTTCTGCACCAAAAGACCTCGGACCGTCTTGAATCCTAACCGTTTTGACAATTCTCTTATTCCAATCATACCAAACAAGCTTTTGATCGTTCACTTCTAATAGCACTTTATCCCCATCTTTTGAGTATGACAGCGGCCTAAAAAACATTATCGAATTAGTTGTTCGAAATGTGAAGAGCTTCTTCCATGATTCCTTCACCCCATACTCTTCCATTACCCACAAATCAACATGATCATGTTGATGATTACAAATTGCACACAACTTCCCCTCCAAAGTCCCCACATCAACCTGAAAGTTTAACGTGTTATTACCATAGTCAGGCTTAAACACTTCACGAAATTTATCGGTTGCAAGATCAAACGCAACCATCGAACTTCTCACACCCAGTTCAGGCCACTGAGGCATGGCCCAATGCAAACAATTGGAAACAAAAGAACCATACCCTCTCCTATGAAAAACCTGATAAAATGGCTTATGAAGAAGCCTAAGATAAAAAGGCAAGTCCTTTATTTTCTTCCAACAGTCATTCTTCAAACTATAAACTTTTACTTCATAATCATATTGAATAAACTCACACCCATCATCTTCCCCAACAAAAGTAGCCATTCTAACCAGTTTATAATCCTCGTTAACCGAATCACAACCGAAACCGTAAAACACATACCCAGTTTTAAAATAATCAGGCGGTTCAATCTCCGAAACCGGCAGTTTTTTATACTTTCTCGTTGATGGGTTGTAAAAGGCGATATCTCGCTCCGAATTTCGCAACGCAACCAACCCATTACACGAACCTACGACTTCGGTCCCACCACCGATGTCAAAAGGGTGGTCGAAACCTTGGGCGGCGGGGGCAGCGGCATCAAGAGAATCGAAATCGAGAGAGTAGAGATTCCAATCCCTGAGAATAATGCCGAGGTAGGACCTGGTTTTGAGGGAATGAGCGAGGTGGAGGCGTATGAAATCGGGGCTATCGATAATCGAGCATATCGATATGGATAGCGATCGAAAGCGGATTAAAGTTTTAACAGGAAGAAGAAGGAGAATATCAGAGATAACATCATCCGGAACTTTAGACATCTTGCGGTTATCAGTGTTTGGTTGATGAGAAAATTAAGGGAAATTGAAGTTGGTTCAGATTTTGATAAAATGGAAAAAAGAAGGAAACAACAATTGTTGGTTTAGGTGAAGGGATGGACAGATGGCGGATTGCATGTGATTGTGGCTTCCAGAAAAACACAGGTGGTGGTGTTTTATATCTATTTTTCTTTTTCTTTTAAAATTAACTTTTTTTCTTAAAAAAATAATTTTACAAAGATGAAAAAAATGGCATATTACAGTTACAAAAATATCACTAAAATTTTTTTTAAAATACAACCTATACAATGGTTTTTTTTTGAAAATTACATAATCAAAATTTTTCCAAAATTTACATAAAATTTATCAAAAATTTACCATAAAAATTAATAAAAATTGAAATTACAAAAATATTATTAAATATTTACTTAAAATTTATTCAAATTATAACTAAAATTTATTCAATATTTATCTAAAAATTAATAAAAATAAAAATTACACAAATTTTACTCAATATTTATCAAGATTTACCAAAAAAATTACCTAAATTTTACTTAAAGTTTACCCAAATTTATCTAAAGTTTACTACAAAATTAATAAAAATTGAATTTATAAAATATTTATCAAAGTTTTACTCAATATTTACTTAACTTATATCAAATATTTATAAGAAAATTAATAAAAATTAAAGTTACAGAAGATTTATTAAAGATTTACTCAAGTTATATCCAATGTTTACAAGAAAATTAATGAAAATTGAAATTATACAAGGTTTACTCAAGATTTACCAAAATTTATCTAATAATTATCCAAAATTTACCAAAAATTTATCTGAGTTTTATCCAACATTTACTTGATATTTACCCAACATTTACTAAAAAATTAATAAAAATTAAAATTACAAAAAGTTCATCTGAGATTTATCCCAAAATTTATCCGAGATTTACTTAAGATTTACCACCAAATTAATGAAAGTTGAAGTTACATAATATTTACTCAAAATTTACCCAATATTTATTTAAGATTTACCCGAAATTTACCCAAAATTTATTATAAAATTAATAAAAATTGAAGTGATAAAAGGTTTATTAAAGATTTATTCAAATTATACCAAAAATTTACATAATATTTATAAGAAATTTTATCAAAATTGAAGTTACATGTGGTTTACCTAAAATTTATCAAATATTTACCTAAAATTTATTAAAAGTTTACTCAATATCAAGTTAATCTCTCAACAAAAAATTACCAAAATATATCCAATGTTTACCAAAGTAAATAATCTTAATTAAGTTAATTAAATATAAATTTATATATTTTTTTGTAATTAAGGTTTATTCAAAGTTTACTTTGATAATTAAATTAATTAAATTTAAATTTACATATTTTATTACTAATTAAGTTAATTAAATAATTATTAAAAATAAATAAATACATACATAAAGATAAATGGTGACTATATAAATTAATAAAATTCTTAATTTATATTTAAAATGTGAAAAATGATAATTTATGTCTTAATTAAATGAAAAATGTATTAAATACACAATAAAATCTAATATTTAAAAAAATAGTAAAAATAAAAATTCAAAAACTTAGAATGAAAATACATAAATTTTAACGATAAAATTGAAAAAAAATTTTAAAAGTAAGTATAGCATGTAAATTTTTTTTAAAATATTTTAACCACCCTTGAGCTGGGCAGGATTTTCTTAAGATCAATCTAATTCAATAGATTCAGTTAGGGCCCATCCATCAGTATCTCCAACCTAAAATATTACTTTTGTGCCCCTTATATATAAAAATGATGTAACTAACCTCTAATACTAATTTTTTACATAAAAAAAAAATTTTGCAATATTCTTCTCCCTCATTACAGAAAACTGAAAAAAAAAATGATTCAACAATTGTAAAATGACATTCAGAATGGCGTGCTACAATTCAATACTAGAAATGCTGTTTTACAGTAACTAACACTAAAAATAGTATTCAAAATGGCGTTGGAGAGGTGTAAATAACATTATTTTATCTTTTTCTGTAATTTCCACATTATTTTGGCGCGAATCAGTGATGCCCTGAAAGTTTATTTCACTCCCCTTATTTCTATTTAAACAAATTTTGAATGATTTTTTTCATTAAAAGACTTAATAGGTTGTGAGTTAGATAATAGAATAGTTGTTCTTTTGTATTCACTATAAAAATATTAAATTTTTGTTAATGTTAATGGATGATGATGAGAAGATAAATTCGAATTGAATTTAGATAACACTTTTATTATTTGCAACTAACTTAGATTTGAGTTCCAATTTTTAAACTCTAGTTATGTTGAGATTTTAGATTTTTTTTATTAGTAAATCCACTCAATTATGAACTAGTAGTAGTTACTCACTTAAATTCATTTTAAAAGTACTAAAATTTTATTAATATTGATGGATATTTCATGCTCAATACTTTTTTTAATTCTCATAAAGTGAATACTAATCAAGTTATTAGTTAATTGATATATATTCTAGTTGTTTAATAAATTTTAATTGTTAATTAATTTATTTTGCTATTTATTTAATTGAATATTTTGTATATATAGTTTGAATTTATATGTGAAGTCTTTTTATGTTTTTAGCTTTTTATAAAATTGTTAAACTCAGTATTTATATATTTGTATATCTACTAGAAGCAGCTCCTGTTGGCTTATTGGCTTTGTGGAAATCCTAAAATTGAAGATGTTTGTTTGGTTGAAGGATTGAAGTACAACTTGTTAAGCATAAGCTAGCTTTGTGATAAAGGTAGAAGAATTATATTTGAAGCTGAAACATGCAGAGTTGAAGAGGTGACCTCAAATTAAGATTTTGTCATCATTAAAAAGGGGAGAATGTTAGCTTAAATGCTGCAATATCCAAGTTTTGATAATTATAAAGCATGATATTAGAATTTGGTACATTATTGTCTTAATTTCAGAATTAAAATTGCAAATGAATTAAAGATAAATGTCATTCAAAAATGATGAGAATGTGGACAGCAACAAGATGTATTAGGATTATTTTGTAAAGTCATTGTGGTATGTGACAAAAGTGAAGTTTGAGTTTTTATAAAGTTAAAATGGTTTTTTGATATAATTAGAAACCTAATATTATAATAGTATGCTAAACGAATACTAACAATTTTCACTAAAAAATAAAATAACGGCTAGTTTTGGAAAAAATTATTTTTTGTCTCTACTAGCTAGTTTTCATATCAAAAAACTATATAAACATATTGAAATGATATTTTGTGGGTTGGAAAACAAGAAATCAATCTAAAAAATTTATTCTTTATTTCTCAAATAGCTTTTCCTTCCACTTGAGCATTTTCTTTATAAATCAGTGTATCAAATATTTTCTTTCTTACTCTGTTTTATGTTATTATTTTAAAGTCTCTAAATCTATTTTTTAAATTGAGAAGAGTTTGATATATCATTGGATTTAAATTTATAATCATATTAAAATCTTTTATTTATTGGAAAAAGAAGTGACACATCATATTAAGTGTTAAAAAAGAATAAAGCAATATAACTTGATTAAAATTTGTTTTCTTTAATCAACGCTCCATATTCTATTTTATTGAGTTTATTTTGTTTCATTAGAATACTACTAGATTATATAATAAGTGAGTCAATTTTAAAAGCCTATAAAATTCTTAAAAACTCAATTCACCCCCTCTTGAGCTCTTTTGAGACCAACAACCCTATGAAATATGTCTTTTTTATTAATTATATAAAATAAAATGCAAAATTTTAATGTTATATATTTTATGCTTATTAACTTAAATAAATAAATAGAAATAAATAAATATTACAATATATTGAAGAAAAGAAATTATTTGATAACTATCATTTGGCCAATTGATTTTGTCATTACCATTAGAAAAATTATAGAAGTTGATAGTCAATTTATTATTTAGTTTTTTTTTCCCTTTTGCTATATAACTTTTTTGCAAACAAATATAGAGAAATATCTTTCTCATCTTTCCATTTGTCTCTTTATTATTTTTTATGGTATCAGAGCATCTTTTTCAGTGACTCTTTACTCATATTTTTTAATCTCAACACATAGCTATGGTTGAATCCACATCCATAATAAACACAAATGATCTTTCATATCTTTTGACTCTTGGTTTCAAAACCTTTGGAAGAATACAATTATGAATAATGGAGTTGAGCTATGCATATTGGTTTGAATGCCAAGAGTAAACTTGAATTTATAATTGGTGCTATCAAAGCACCTAAAATCACAGATCCAAAATTTTTCATTTGGCAGCGATGCAACGACATAGTGCTATCTATTCAAATTGATTTTTAAATTGTGGGAATCCAAGTTGGACTTGAATTTAGACAAGTCTTGAACTTGGATTATGATAAGTTTTAAGATTTGGATTATGAAAGATATTCTTAATTGGACAAGTATTTATATTATTTCTTGAAAAGTTTAAGGGCTTATAAATGTAAGCAAGATCGAAACTTTTAAAGCAATGAAGCAAAAAGAGCAAATACAAAATCAACTTGGGGTTTGCAAGTTTGAGTTTTTGTTCGGGTATTATTAGGCTTTGGGAAACACCTTTGAGAGTTTTGGAAATTTTCTCTAGGAGTTCTAGAGATGTGAGAGCTATTCTTCTAGTTTATGCGAAAGGAAAAATACAATAAATTATGAGTTCGTATTTGATCAACTTAAGGGAGATACAATTCTATTGTATTATAATTTTTTTTTTATTTTCTCATATAGTGAAAAATTGGTTACTTTCTGTGGACGTAGGCAATCAAGGCTGAACCACGTAAATCATATCTTTTCTTATTTTCTTTGCCTTGAATTTTTTATTTTTGATGTACTTATTGGTTATTTTTCCCAACAAGTGGTATCGGAGCTAGTTTCGATTAATATTCAATAAGCATATCGGACAATTCATTATCACTTTTTACAGTAGAGAAGTATAATAGAAAAAACAGTTTCACTCTTTGGTAAAGAAAAGTGAAGGATCTCCTAGTTCAATAAGGCCTAGCAAAAGCATTGAAGGGAAAGGAGAAATGAAAGCTGGAAAAGATGAGCAATGAAGATTGAGAAGAGCTCGAGGAAAGGGTGTTAGTACATACATCTTTGCATCGGTGATAATATTATAAATAATGTTATTGAGGAGAATTCTGCAGCGGTGATTTGGGACAAACTGAAAAAAATTTATTTGGCTAAAAGTTTGACCAATAAATTGCATCTAAAGCGGAAGTTATATAGGCTACGAATGGTGGAAGGGGGAAATCTGGTGGAGCATATAAATGAATTCAATGGAATCTTAAAACAATTAGAGAAAATTAATGTTAAGATTGAGGAAGAAGATAAAGCGCTAATGCTTCTTTCCTCACTCCTTGACTCTTATGAGAATTTTATTGACTCGTTAATTATGGGAAAAGATTTTCTAACTATGGATTTTGCAGGCGCAATTGGTATCTCTTGAAACTCGAAGGAAAGCCAAAAGTGAGGATAGAGATGGTGAGGCATTGATTTCTCAAGGTATGAATCAAAGAGGGTGGGTTAATTACAAGTGGGGGTCTAAGCAAGGCCAGTCTAGATCCAAAGTCAAGAAATTGGATGACAACTAATGCTTCAGATGCAAATAGTATGGACATTTTAAAAGGGATTGCCGCAATGGCAAGAAACAAGATGAAGAGAATAATTTGGTTTCTCTTGTTAGGGATGATGTGGGATGATGAAGATGTCCATGTAATCACCTAAGGGAATGATGCATCTTTTTGTGATGGTTAACTTTTAGATTCTTATTGTGTTTCTCATATTTGCTCCAAGAGGGATTATTTTGATATGTTTTAAGAAGGGTTGACTAGTACCTTAAAATTGGGTAATAATTCTAAGATGAAAGTCATGGGTGTTGGTAGTGTGAAAATCAAAATGTATAATGGAGTGGTGATGACTTTAGAGGATGTGGAATACGTTCCAAAGATGTACAAGAATTTAATTTCTCTGAGTTTGTTAGATTCCAAGGACTTTAGTTACAATGCTAAAGGTGGAATTCTAAGGGTTACTCAAAGTTATGTGGTCCTGATGAAAGGAAAGTTGCATCGAAGTTTATACCATCTAATTGGTAGTACAATGAAGACCTCAAGTATAGGTTGGAAATAGGTTGCATGTATGAATGGTTTCCAAGATATAGATGATTTTAAATGGGTGGAACCTACTAGTGATTAAAACCAGAGATTGGGGCCTCTTTTCGGAGTCGAGCAGCACCATCGATTGGTTTCAACTACACATGATATATTAGCCATGTTTAGAATTAGGGTGCAGGACCAAGTTCTGATTCAAGTATGTGTCATTGAGGAGTTTAGACTAATAATGTTATTGTAATTCAAAAATCAAGTTGGAAATTGTTGGAATTGATTTTTAATTTGTGGGAATCCAAGTTGGACTTGGATTTGGACAAGTCTTAAACTTGGATTATGATAAGTTTTAAGACCTGGATTAGGAAATATATTCCTAATTAGATAAGTATTTCTATTCTTGTTTGACAAGTTTAGAGGCCTATAAATGTATGCAAGATCAAAGCTTTTAAAGCAATGAAGCAAAGAGAGCAAATACAAGAGCGACTTAGGGTTTGCAAGTTTGAGTTTTGCTTAGGTATTATTGGGCTTTGGGAAACAGCTTTGGGAGCTTTGAAAATTTTCTCTTAGGGTTCTAAAGAGGTGATAGCTATTCTTCTAGTTTATGTGAGAGGGGAAATACAATAAATTGTAAATTTGTGTTTGATCAACTCAAGGGAAATACAATTTTATTGTATTGTAATTTTTTTTTATTTTCTCATATAGTGAAGAATTGGTTACTCTCCGTAGACATAGCAATCAAGGTCAAACTACGTAAATTTTGTCTTCTCTTATTTTCTTTGGTTTGGATTTTTTTTTAATTTTGACGTGCTTATTGGTTGTTTTTCCTAACACTATCATGGTATTAAACTTAGCTCACCTAGACATAGCAGTAAGTATCATCTATGCTGACACAACTGCATCGGTATGGGATGATCTCCATGAACAATTTTCTCATGGTAATGAATCTCGTATCTACCAAATTCGACAAGAAATTGCAGAACATAGGTAAGAACAACAATCAATCTTTATTTATTACATAAGACTTAAAGCATTATAGGATGAATTATCATCACCCTCCATCTTGTACATGTGGAGGATTGAAATAGTTAATTGATAGAGAAGAAAGCAATCACATCATGCAATTTCTCATGGGCTTGAATAAATCATATGGAACTATTCGAGGATCAATAGTGATGATGAGGCCTCTACCTGATACACGCAAGGCCTATCCACTGGTTCTTCAATATGAACAATAAACTAAATTGGTAGCGTATCTGAATATACATCCAAGTCATCATGTTATGCAAATCAATCAAAATAACAAGGGTCAATTTATGGGAAAAATTATTCAAAGAAGAATCTAAAGTGCTCTTATTGTGATTAGTAAGGTTATGGAGTAGATGATTGTTCTACATTAAAGGTTTTCTTGCAGGCCATAAGTTTCATGGTAAAAATATGAAACCAAAAAAGCCAGCATCTCACAATGCCCAAGTCAATGTACCAATTTCACAACTCAACTCTGAGGCAGCAACCTTACTAATGAAGAGTACAAACAAGTCATGGCTTTGTCACAAAAGGATAATGGTAACATCCAACCTTTTTTGAATGCTACAGGTATTTCATACACCACCCATCACTATGCTGATTCTTCAATAGATTTACATTGGATAATTCATAGTGGTGCCATACACCACATATCTCATATTCCTACAACTTCATCACACATATCACCTAAAAACGATTTTGTGACATTACCTAATGGCAACAAAATAGACGTCCACTAAGTTGGAACATTTAAATTGACACCGAATTTAATCATTGGAGTTCTGTATGTACCTAACTTCAAAGTTAATTTGATTTCTGTTAGTAAGCTCACCTACGCCTTAAAATGCCTTGTCATATTCTCACTTAGTTTTTATGTTATGCAAGACATGGTTATAAAGAGGATGATTGGCTTGGGCAAGCATCATAATAGACTGTGTTACCTTACTCCCAAACAAAATATCAACCTGGTCAATTCAGTCGGACATATCTCTTCACTTTGGCATCAACATTTGGGGCACCCATCATTTGCACCCTTTTAAGTGTTATCCAAATCTATCCCAGAAATTACATTTGATAAAAATAATGTTTGTGATATTTGTCCAAGTATAAAACACACTCGTATACCATTTCCAATAATTTCATTTGTTTCTAATGCATGTTTTGATTTAATTCATTGTGACATTTGGCTTTCAAACACATTCAGAAGCTCGTTATTTCCTCACAATTGTAGATGATTATTCTTATTTTACATGGATTTGTTTAAAAAAGTTTAAATCTAAAACACAACCTTTTTTTAACATTTTTCTTCTCTTGGGTGAAAACACCATTTCAGACCACTGTCAAAACTTTTCTTGCAGACAATGACATTGAGTTTCTATCAATGCAAGCTTTCTTTGATGAAAATGATACTCAATTCCAACATTCTTACACCTCTACACCCTAACAAAATAGGGTAGTGGAATGAAAACATCGCCACCTTATAAACACAGCTTGTGCTCTTCATTTTCAAGCAAATCTACCACCACAATTTTGAGGAGAAAGAGTCCATATTGCTTATTATCTCATTAATCACCTTCCCACACCCATACTTCACCATAAAATCCATTTGAAAAACCTCATCATCATCCACTATCATACACCTACCTTTGTACCTTTGGATGCTTATGTTATGCAACTAACCTAAAGCCTAAACACAAATTTGATACTCGAGCTTAACAATGCATCTTCATGTGTTACCGACTTGGTAAAAAAGGCTATCACCTAATATGATTTAGAAACAAAGCAATTTGTCACTTCTTATGATGTTACATTTCATGAGCATTTATTCCCCTTTGTCACGAATATATCTACTCCTATCCAAAATCAACCCGTCTTACTAATACCATTCACCGACACCTTATTCCTTCTTTTATCGATAAATCATGAACCATTAGACACTAGCCATATATCATCACCTGCTACTCAATGAAATACCTAAGTATCACTAGATTCCATTGATACACAACCTCCACCTATGGTACCTATCACAACTTATATGGAATATGAAGCATAAATATCAAACTTATCCATAGAACACCACCAATCGCCAGCTACTAACCATCATCTGATACATCTCTCAATCCAGATGCACCTCGATGATTAAGCCACTCTATAAAATTACCAATTCATTTTCAAGACTATCACCTAAACAATTTTATGGTGCTTTCCTATGGCAATATCAATTCTTCCATGTCTAACACAAAGCATCCTCTCTCAAGGTATGTCAATTACTCCAACTTTTCTCTTAACCACTACCACTTTATTTTTTCCATTTCTCAATTGACAGAACCAATTATATATGAGCAAGCAAGTCATGATCCTAAATGGGTGGAGGCTATGCAAGTCGAACTTCAAGCCTTTTCGGATAACAATACTTGGACCATGGTTCCTTTCTCTAAAGGTCATCACCTAATCAGTTGCAAATAGATTTATAAAATCGAGTATTAAGATGACAAAACTGTTGAACGGTACAAGGGCCTAGTAGCTCAGGACTTTACTCCATGAGAAGGGATAGATTACATATAGACATTTTCTCCTGTTGCTAAAGTCATCACTGTGCATTGCTTACTTACTATGATAACATTCCGAAAATGGAGTCTTCATCAAATGGATATTAAAAATGCCTTTCTCCACGGTGACCTTACCGAAGAGGTATACATACAACCCCTACGTGGTTGATAGGGGGAGCATATGGTATGTCAACTAAACAATTCCATATATGGCCTTAAACAAGCCTTAAGAAGTTATTTCCATAAACTCTTATATACAGTTAACAATGTTGGTTTTAAACAATCAAAAGCAGATTACTCTCTATTCACCAAGGGATGTGATACTTCTTCTACTGCCATATTGTTGTATGTCAATGATATGATCATCACAGGAAATGATGAAGCTGAAATCAATGATCTCAAGAAATTCCTCAACACATGTTTTAAAATCAAAGACCTTGGACCATTGAAATATTTCTTGGGTGTTGAATTTGCTCGCTCCAAAGTAGGAATTACCATATGTCGACATAAGTACACCTTAAACATTCTTGAAACATCTGGTTTACTTGGTGTAAAATTAGCAAATTTTACTATGGAGCAAAACTTGAAGTTGACTCCCATAGATGGTGAATTACTTAGAGATCCAACTCACTATCAAAAGTTGGTAGGGAAACTGATTTACCTAACCATTACCCAACCTGAAATCACTTATTCAGTATGCACCTTCAATCAGTTTATGAAGCAACCATATAAACCACATCTTGATGCAATGTATCGAGTTCATTGATATTTAAAGAAAGCTCCAAATCAAGGATTGTTTTTCCCATCAGATAATGAGTTGAAATTGGTGGGTTATTGTGATGCAGATTGGGCTAGTTGTCCCATCACAAGACGATATGTCACAGGATATTTTGTCTTTATTGGAAGATCCTTAATTTCTTAGAAATTAAAAAAAGAAATAAACAACAGTGTCTAGATCTTCGGCAGAGGCATAAAATAGGTGGCCAAAGGTACAAATTTGCCCCTAAATTATACAAAAAAGAATGAGTAAGCCCATAGAGTATGACTCAGTACAATTATACCCCTTAACTATTAAATCGGTCCAATTAAGCCCCTAAAGTTTTTAGTCGTTACCCACCGTTAACCCCTACCATTGAGTGAACTCAGTGAACACGTGGACCAATCATATGATGACACGTGGCATGCAGACTAAGCTGCAAATAATCCTAAATGGCGTTGTTTGGGTATTAAAAGTTAAAAAAATAAATAATAATAATTGAAATATAAAAGTCCTAATTCCCTTCTCTTATCTTCTCTTCCATGAACCCTAAACGTAATGTCTGCTCTCAAAATCCAAAACCCTTCATCAGAAAAATTCTATCAACCATTCCTCTCAAAATCATGTTGAATGAGCATAGATATGGCATCAACTTCTTCAGTTTCGAGTACTGAAGTTATAAGGAAGAAAGTGCTTTGACTATCCTTTGCCATTGCAACATAGTTGCCTAGAGATGGATATCTTGGATGGATTCAAACCCCGAGTGAAGATTTTATAGGTGTTTAAACTACAAAGTGAGATGTTAAATTTGATTTTGATTTATTGTGGCTTAAATGGTACAGTGAATGAGTGTTTTTTTGTGTTAAGTACAGGTAAGGGGATGTAGGTTCTTCCAATGGTATGATGGTGAAGTGTCAGAGCATGCATCAACACTGTTGATTCAGTTGAAGAAAGAGAACAGAGAGTTGGAAAACAAACTAATGCAGTAATGTCCAGCTGAATTTCAAGCTCTATCAGTTGAAAATGCAAGGTTGCAAATAAAAAATTTGGATAACAAGAAGGATATGAAGGCATTGAGTAATAGAGGGAGAAAGTTAGTTACTTTAAATGTGATAGGGTGAAGTATAGTTGTATTGTTAGTAACTGGTATAATGTGTAAATTTTGAAGATTTAGATATTAGCTATGGTGTGTATTTATTGTAATATAGTTGTAGTTATGATAATGAAATTAATGATTGTGAAATTGTGGTTTTAGTAATGGAAAAATTGGTTTTGGTAATGAAATTGTCATGAAATGATGGAAATTTGGTTTTGGTAATGGCCAAATTGGTCCTACAGAGAAGGTTGAAAATTTTGCTTTATATATTGGTATGCTGCTTCAAACATTGACTTGTGATAGCACATGCTAATTTTAGAAGCACGATCTATTTTTACATGGTTCAATGCATATAT
Organism: Balakata baccata; assembly: GCA_949630135.1. Taxonomy (NCBI): domain Eukaryota; kingdom Viridiplantae; phylum Streptophyta; class Magnoliopsida; order Malpighiales; family Euphorbiaceae; genus Balakata; species Balakata baccata. Next base: position 42,562 of record CATIWF010036099.1, read on the forward strand.
TGCATATGGACAAGGAATTCCAGTCAAATCCCATTGTCTACATTTACAAATCCTCTTATCCAGAAAGACAATATGCCTATCTCTTCCTTTGCTAACCTCATACATATTATCACCATTAAATTCTACATTGCATAAGAAAGACCTCTTACTATTCTCAATAAAAATGGTCATTGCTTCATTGCTGAATATAGCAGGCCATTTACCTACCTCCTTTTTTGCTTCTTTAATCATGTTCATAATCATTACCCTTGTCTCATCTATCATTAAAATGATAGGGTTACTCCTTGCACCTTTGATAATTGAATTAAAAGTCTCACACAAGTTATTATCCATTATTTGGCTCTTACCCCTTGTAGAGAAATAGGCCCTGCACCAGGTTTGAGGAAGCCACTTAAGAAGGCCTTCTGTTGCTTTAACGCCACTTTCAGCTATCTTATCCAAGTTGTCTTTAAAATCCTCCTCAAAGAAACTTAATGCACACCTTCAAAAAGTTTCCATCATTTCATGACCTCTCCAAGTCTTGATCCAAATTACATATATATCTAGCTTCTAGCATCAATACCACAACAGCATTGCATGCTCCCTACCATTAATTAAAAAGTAATCAATATACATTACAATAAATTTTCACAAGCAATATAAAAAAATTGAGAGGATACATCACCTTTTGCATGTCAGAAATAATTGTGATATTCCTTCCATCCTCTAGATTGAGTTCATCCTTCAATACGCACAATAACCATATCTAATTTTCTGTGTTTTCTTTGTCAACAATTGCAAACGCAATTACGTATATTGAATTGGTAGCATCTTTCCCTATTGCATTCAATACTATTCCTTTCACAATTACTTTCAAAAATGCTCTATCCACACCAGATATTGGTCGATAGCCAGCAAGCCATCCTTTCTTACAAGGACTAAAACAAATAAAGATTCTCCTGAATACTCTAATACCCTTGGTACACCCCTCCTTACATAGTTTAACCTTAACCTTGCTATCTGGAATACTTTCTTCAAGTTGAGTAGTATAGGATGCTAAAGCTTTAATCTCCTCTTAATAGCTATTTTCCAGCTCCTGCAAAATCTTCCTTGCTCTCTTACATTTTGCCACACTTACATGCACCTTTATCTCTTCCTCAAATTCTTTTTTCATTTCCTTCACTTTTATATTTAGATTCCTATATAGCTTTTCCTTGAAATACTAAGCTATATACTTCACTGTCGCTAACTTATTCTTGAAAGTCCTAACACATTTATGCTCTAATATAAATGTTTTCACTATCACTCCATCTTTCCCTTTTTCTTTTGATGCAAACAACAAAAAAGGACATCCATCCTTACACTGTACTCTAAGTCTTCTAGGCTCATTTTTTTTTTAAATTTCAATTTTTAGCCATTTGCTAGTGAATACACAACAATAGTCTATCTAAACTCTTTTGTAGTGGAGCATTGGGCACCCATGTAGAAAAAAGGTTTCTCAAAGTTCTTTCTAACATAATTCCTAACATTAGTTATAACTTCCTCATTAGGAACCTCATCTAACTCTTTACTTCCATTCCCATATTCATCATGTTCACAGTCAACACTAGTGTCACTTCCACTAGATTCATCAATTTCACTGTCATTAGATTCAATATTTTCAATTTCATTGTTATCAATTTCAACATACACATCATTGACATGACTAACTTGAGGTGTTGAATTTGTACCCAACCCTTTATCAGGTACATTATCATTAATTTGCTCAACCTTTTCCTCCTCTTTCCTAGCACCTAAATCAGAATCCATAGCTCTATCAATAATATCATTGTTCTTAGACCCCAATACTAAATCTATATCTTCATCATTACCCCCTACACACTCAATTTCATTTAACTTTGCCCTCTCTTTCAACACCTCTTCTATCACACCAATAGGAAACCTTAATCTCCTAAAGTCAACATTTTTTACATTCCTTCTCATACTTGTGTCCCCCATTGCAACTATGCTCTCTATCCCTATGTTGCTTACTTTCCCTACCCTTTCACCCTCACTACCACTAACTACCCCTGTAGCACTTCTTTGTGTACCACCTATGTCTTCTTTACATGGCTCATTGGTAGAAGAAGAGCTTCTACAATATTTGGTTCATTGATAGTGTGGGTGGCAAACAACTTAACAGTTTAGTATGCTCCCCTAAGATTGTTTTGTATATGTCTTACCTCATTATCACCTTTAATTTTTATAAGACCATTACTCAAACTCTTCCTAGGTATTAAATAGAATACTTTGTCAAAGTTGCTAAATTTCATATCCACATTAATCAAATCTTGGATATCCCCATAACTTAGATAATCGGGGTCAAAGTTCTTGAACATCTCCCAATCACCCCCAACATAACTCAGTACTCGACCTCTATACCTCATTACACCCCTATAATGAATTTTTATAATGACTTCGTCACTCATTTTGCATTTACAGCATACAATAAACATTTTATTATACACATTACAAATATAAAAAGCAAACCCTAAAACATATCGCAACAATATGACAAAATTTACAGATTTCCAACAATACAGAAATTGTCACCTCTATTCATCATGGTTCACAAAAGACATCAATAGAATGAACAAAATCACATATTCCTAACAATGTTAGAAAAAAACAACATTAGGGCTAACATGACTTTAGGTCTAATTTGACCTCTATTCATCATGTATGTCAGAAAAAACAACAACATTTCATTCTAATTTACGATTTATCATCAAACCCTAGTTCTTTAAGACGACATAAATTAAACTTACTTAGAGGTTAGAGTTTTCTTTCTACATACACGAACAAACCTTAGGGCTTTCTTTCTCCTCTTCATGGTATATCTTTTTCGCCCTTACTTCAAGACAGCCGAACTCCTTCTCCTCTCTAAGATTTCTTTACTTTGATAAAGAACAATGGGGTTAAGAGAAGTTCTCTTCTAAAATGTATGCGATTCTTAGAGGAATAGGGGTTATGAGGATTTCTCTGCTAAAAGTTTATGATTTTGAGAGGAATGGTTGGGATAATTTCTTTGATGAAGGATTTTGTATTTTGAGAGCAAACATATTATTTAGGATTCGTGGAAGAAAAGAGAAGGGAATTAAGGCTTTTATATTTCAATTATTATTATTTATTTTTTTAACTTTTAATACCCAAAATGACGCCGTTTAGGATGATTTGTAGCTTAGTCTACATGCCACATGTCATCATATGATTGGTCTACATGTTCCCCGAGTTCACTCATGATAGGGGTTAATGGCTGAAAACTTTAGGGGCTTAATTGGACCAATTTAATAGTTAAGGGGTATAATTATACTGAGTCATACTTTAGGGGCTTACTTGTCATTTTTGGTATATTTTAAAGGCAAATTTGTAGCTATGACCAATATAGATTCATGGTAGCGGTAACATGTGAACTTACTTGGCTATGATACTTACTATAAGAATTGTGTGTGCCACATCAACAACCAACCATCTTATTTTGTGATAACCAAGTAGCCATATATATTGTAGCGAATCCAAAAAGAACCAAACATATTGAATTAGATTGTCATATAATGCATGAATGAATCTAGAGAGGGGAGATTAAGACTGAGTTTGTTCAAACTCAATAACAAGTAGCTGATATATTCACCAAACCTTTAGATCAAGCTATTTTTCAATTACATGTTGACAAGTGCATTTTGTATTTGCATGCTCCAACTTGAGGGGGAGTATTGAAAGAAAGAAATCATTTGATAGTTATTATTTGACTAATTGATTTTGTCATTACCATTAGAGAAATTATTGGAGTTGATAGTCAATTTATTATATAGTTTCCTTCTTTTTCTTTTGTTACTATGTATATATGTACCTATAACCTCTTTGTAAACTGATATAGAAAAATATCTTTTCTATCGTTCCCTTTTGTCCCTTTGTTATTTTTTACAATAGATATTAAAAAATAAGAAAAAAGATAAAGATAAAATCTTATTATTTAATTAAATTCATTGTTGCATTATTATAAAATAATCCTCCTCTTGATGGGGCTTTTTACTTAAATAAGGAAAAAAAATTAAAATATTTACTAATATATATGTTGTTTTGAAATTTATTTCCCAACCTGTGTCATTTTTTGCTAGATAGGATGGGTTGGAGATTAACTAGCAAATGATCGCCAATAATAAAGGCGATGTAAGTGGCAATCATACATGAGTTTTTTTGCTTCTACAACAAAAATTGAACATTTCTCACAAAGAAAATTGAACATTGATTGCTTGTGTTTTTGCGTTTTATGTTAAGCTACCCACCACTTTTTTTTTCCCTTAAATATTCAACTATTTTAATTAATTTATGTGATTAATAATTAAGTAATTACTTATCCAGTTTTTTTTTAGTTTTTGTTAAATAACAAATATTTTAATTAATTAATAATTAATTATTTCATAATTAAATCATTTTTAGAATTTTCAAAAAATTATTGGTTACTTTTAATTAATTAATTAATGACATCATTTTTTTACCTTATTTTTTTAAATAAATTTTTCAACACAATTTTTTGTATAATTTTAAATTCAAAATTATATAGCAATGAAATTAACATAAAATTTAATTTGCATAATAAAAAAGTTAATAGTATAAAAATTTAATATTAGTATAAACCAAAAAGAATATCAATGTCCTCTAATATACCCTTCTGTTCCACAAGGCGATGGTCTTCTATTCCGTCTAGATCGCTGCCTTCCGGATGCTGTATTGATTAATAGACTAGGGTGAACCTCTTTATCTGTATCATTTGCTTCTTCTTCAGTAGTAGAAGAACTTTAGACAGCGTACTTCCAAATGCTATATCATTTTATATAGCGGTGTAAGCCATGAAGAAGTAAAGTAAGACCACTGCACAAAATGTCAAGATAAAGTGTTTGATTCTAATGATTCTCTTGGAATCCAAGTCATGTGCTATGATGTCCTAATATATAATGGCCCAGGAGTGTATGATGCATGTATCTATGATGGACTAGGAATGTCTAATACATGTGTATGTGATGGACCACAAGTCGAATATTTATGTGAAACAGCATGACTATACATTTGTGTACCATGATATGCAACATATAGTGGTACAATTTTAGACATGGAGGATGAAGGAGTAATGAGAACTTCTTGCTGATGCTCAAAGAAATTTCTTGATTGAGTCCTGCGTCGGAGCGGCCGTGGTGGACTAATGTAAGCTTCTTCATCAATTCCGGCATCTGGAAATGGTGGCATAAGTTGTAAAGGTTGTGGTAGTGGCATGACAACAAGTCTTCATTATTGTTGAACAGACAAAAAATGCCATAATTAATTCGGTGGATTTCGTCAACATCATTGCTTAGACAAATATGTTCAATACCATCTATTTGTAAAATATATAAATAAAAAATCAAATATTAATAGTAACATATTTTAAATGTGTTATTCTTCATTATAATTTGGTTAGACAGAAAAATTAGAACTCAATACTGCTCTATAAGCACTGCCTATTGGAGAAATCTACTGCCAAGTGACATGTCGATTGACATTATAGATATGTTGTAATCATGCATTCCACATGGCAATCCATTGAGAATGCTGACGAGGCTAGTTTGTGTCCCTAGATAGCAAATCAGTTGAGTGAAGCTCATCCGTTTACAAAGGCTGGTTTGGGATGGATTGTGGAAGTCCAAATTATCGTAACACATGATCTAGATGGTGCCACTATAGAATGTGAAAGCAAATCAATGGGATCATAACTCACCAAATTTGTTGGCCATCCAAACAGTTGGCAGGAGGAACTTGTAGAATGTCATTATATACAACTCCAAAATGACCTACGATATATATAAATCACTAATCAATAATGTTGTATTTTTAGTAAAAAAAGATATATGTATGTATATATTTAGAGAGAGATGGAGAAGTGATAATTATATCATCAGTCTCGATCAAGTTAACTATGTATCTTGTATTTTTCAGAACATGGATGGATACCTCAGTAGTGATCCGTGCAATGCTCCACCTATAAAAATTATTAAACACATAAGTTTTGTATTAAACAACTAAGTTCTGTACTAATTTAGTAATACGAAAATAAAATATGTTGAATGATGTTTATGCATATCGAAATCCTAGTGGTAAGCCATCAAGTGGTGGTTGAATTGACAATGCAGGTTCAATTGACGGTAGGCGATTCCATGCCTATAGTTGAAGCAAAAATAATGGACCACCAATCTATTATGTAGTAGGATCTGTGGCCTTACATAATTCTCTATATAGCCATGCAAGACACGCTCCACCCCAATTGTAATGATGCACTGCAGTCAAGTCTTCTATAAGAGGAGGGAACATTAAATGCAACCTTGAGCTTGACTTGTCTACAAATAGTATCTCACCAATGATATGCAGAATGAATGCACATGTATGGCAGAGGATAGTCTTATCATCTACATCTACTGGGAGAATACTAAATTGTTTAGAGAGCCACCTCAAGCTCAGCTTTGAACCCCTAATGACATTATTCGGTGGTTTAACTCCTAACAATCTAGCACATAATTCCTCCCAATCGTAATGTCTATATCCAGTCATAGCTACACTATCAATAGGTAATCTAGTCTAAATCGGCACATCCTGAAGGGTAATAGTCATCTCTCCCTTAGGAAAATGAAAGATAGGAGTCTTAGGTCTCCATCACTTGACAAGTTTAATGATAAGATGCTAATCCAATTGAAAGAATCCAAGTTGAGCTACTCCTAGAAATCTAGTATGTTGGAGAAGGTCTCAAATATGGGGATTGATCTCCTCTATGTGCAATAATATAGATGCACGATGACATGTGAATATAGGAGACTGCAGCTAATCATGCCAAATAGCCTTTGATCTATGAACGCATTGTAAACTCAATAGCGATGGAACATAAGAGCCAGGCAGTATTGCATCTCTCCTGTAGGCATCCATATCTAAAAAAACACAAACATGCATGTAATAACTGCTGACATATCAATAGAATGATTTGACAATACCAACTGGAATATTATTGTTACTGTATACATACATCAATAATATTTCAATAAGCTGACAATGAAATAATTAAATGATTTGACAACATCAGATGATACAAAACTATTACTATTCGCATATGATTATTGAAGACACATCAATAAGCAGACACTTTAATAATACAATGATTTAACAAGACAAATCCTTCTGTTTGCATGTGATTATTGAAGACACATTAATAAGCAGACACTGCAATAATACAATGATTTGACAAGACCAATGCTTTTGTTTGCATGTGATAATGGTTTGGGTATAAATTTAGAGTTTGAGTTTGTATAGGTGCACAACACAAAACAAGTTAACATGGCTAGATTTTTAGGAAGTAGTAGATCTAACCACAATTGGATTCTTCCAGCATTCAATGATTATTATGAAAGCGAAAAATACACTAATAGGAGAAAGTATTATGCTGGCCTACATCATGAGTGGCAATTTGGATTCAAAGAATCAGAAAGTTTAGTGCAAGATCTGCATCACTATTTGTCCCACTTGTGAACCGTTATTCATTAATAATGGCAAGGAAAAATATTTATGATTATAAGCATGCAATTAAGAGGATCTGTAAGGAGAATAATCGAATGTCATTTCGTAGGTGTAGGTTCTATATGTTACAAAATGCTAAAGAGCAAGCAATAGCTATTGGTAGAGAACTTACCGAATCAGAGGTGAGCAATGCTATTAATTATTATAAATTTGCTTCAAATTATGAAATGTCTGACGAAGAATAAAATTTTTCAACTTGTACCACTTTCTTCTATTATTGGAATAAACTATGTTTCATTATAACAGTGACTTCCAATTGCACTTAATATTTTTAAGGGGAAAGTTTAAAAAACATGCTTGTAGTTTCCTACTTTTGCAACTTTAAGCATGTGGTATTTTTTGTACAAAATAGGCACTATGGTTTGTATCGTTAGCAATTTTAAGTACATATCCTTAACGAAGTTAAAAAATCTCGAGGAAAGTTCAAAAAATAGGCAAGTGATTTCCAACTTTTGTAACTTTAAATATGTGATATTTTTTTTTGTACAAAATGGGTATTGTGGTTTGTGCCATTAGTAATTTTAAGTATATTCTATCAACACTCAGAAGCATAAGAAGGAGAAGAGTAAAGCCTTCAAAGCAACTTAGGATGACTCTAGTAAGTTAAGTGATAAAGAATTAGGTGACGACATGATGCATGTTATTGAAAAACTGATGCATAAGTGTGAAAAATATTCTTATAGAATTAGTTCACTTAAAGAAGTAGTTAGAGCACCAGAATGAGAAGTTGAGAAATCAATAACTTCTAATGAAAAGTTAACTAAATCTTTAGATGAATACAATTCTATTAAGAATAAAGTTTTAAATTATCATGTCAAACTTGTTAATAAAAATGCATTATTAATAGAGAAGAAAGTTAGTAGTATAATACCCCACCATATAATCAGGAAACCCTTCCCAATTATATAGAGAAATATTACAATGCATAAGAGGTTAAAATTGATTCTTATAAATAACTTTGTACTATAACTATGATGACTTAAAAAAAACAAAAAGAAATAGTTTATAAAAGGTGTGTTAGCACAATATTTCAAAATATAAAAGTTAGGGCCCACACATGCCCATGATGTTTACAAAATCCATCAGAATATAACATTTACATGTCTTTAAGCATGAACAAAACTAACTCCCAACCTAAAAGAAAGTAAACAAAATTAAAGCTGTATTACCAACCCCAACGACTTGTCCTTTGCTATTCTCTACGGGCTTCTACTATTATCAGCAATCTACTATTTATAACTTGCGTGTGAAACATTCACATGCTAAGCACAACATGCTTAGCAGTATATAATAACATATAGATTTAATCAAGATGTATGCATGACCATTATATACATATTTATATATATGCATGACCATGTAAAACATCTCAAATAATCTTTCATTTCATTACAACAATATCATATCATTTGTCATGATCATATATAATATGCAACCATAGCTCACCTAAATATTTAACTTAGTCTCAAATGCCCATATTAGTGCCCTTATACACTAAACTAGACTAAAAATGGATATGGGACACTACAGCTACCCTAAGCCTCTCAGGAACTCTGCCTGATAATAATAAAACTCAAGTATCCAGGGGAGCCACTCTGGGCTTAATCACTTGATGTATGGGTCTCATTCCCATTATGGCCAACTCCGGATCTAAGTGGTACCAAACTCCCCTAACGACATGTCATCTATTCTAGCTCAAGTCCTAGTCAGAGTAATTAGGCATTATCCTTTTCATAATTCTCTATAATATAATAGACAACTTCAGGACATAATTCATAATAACAATCTTAAGAAATTTTCATAATTTAAAATCACAAATCTCATTTCATAGCATAACTCAATAAACATAGTTTAAAACTAAATAATAAATAAAAAAAAAAGATCACATCACAAGCACCCTATGGTCCACCCAAATGGAACCAACCTACAACATTCACAATTACCCATAATACATTCCATACGTTATAGATTCATCATCTTTAACTTATAGGTTCATTGATCAAACATATAAGTTCATTATTTATAAGCCATATATTCATCATAATTAACTCATGCAATCATAAACGTCAAATGTTCAATTAAACCTAATGTGGCTATGTACAAACCTTTATAAAGTTTTACCAATTCCAAATTTATGGGACTTGTGGCTCTTGCAGGTCTCCAATTAATTGTGAACCTAATTTGAAAGTATATTTGATTAATACATTAATAGAATATTTATTTTCAATTTGTTTTAAATAACTAACTAATGTTTCTTATAGGTGGCAACATGACCTACTAAGACTATTCAATCTATATATTTTTTTTATACTTATCCAATTTATATAATTCTTGATTCTAATTAAAGCTAATACATAATACCATAACATATTAAAATTTTAGAATTTTTGAAACATTACACAATTTTTAGTGCAATTTCAACTGTTGTTAGGGCTATAATTGAGCCGAGCCGAATATTAATGAGCTCAAGCTCGGCTTGTTTAAATATATCACAGGCTTAAGCTCGATTCGAGCTGTCATAGTTGAGCTCGAGCTCAACTCATTTAAAAATTATTGAGTTCGTGAGCGACTTGTGAAAAGCTCATTTATTATACTTAACGAACTAAGTTCGAGTTCAACTCGTTAACAAATAAAAACAAAAGTTTGAGCTCGGCTTATTGACATATAATGATAAAAGATCGAGTTCCAGCTCGAGCTCAATAACAAAATACAACATAAATGAGCTCTAAACAAACCTTAAACGAGCTCTAAATAAGCCTTTGATGAACATGTTCACGAGCTTTTAAACGAATACGTTCGTGAGCCTTTAAATGAATAAGTTCATGAGCTTTTAAATGAATAAGTTCATGAGCTTTTAAATGAACAAGTTTATGAGCTTTTAAATAAACACGTTCATGAGTCTTTAAACAAACATGTTTGTGAGCCCTTAAACAAATATATTTGCGAGCTAACAAAACAAACAATATCAAGCTCGATCTCGATAAGATTTTCGAGCTCGAATTTGGGCCCAAGCTTGTCTCATTAAGCTTACAAACGATCTTGAACGAACTTTTTTTCGAACCGAGACCCAAATACTCGCAAACGGCTTGGTTCATTTACACCCCTAACTGTTGTCTTGTTTTATGCCCTTAAACAATTTCAAAACTCCATCTTTAAAAATTCATATCTTATAAGGTGTTGGTTATATTATTGTGAAACCTTGTAGAAACTTAGATAGATTAATGTGGAACATTTGTCATGTTTATAACTTTTTCAGATACTATTTCTAATATGCTCAAACACTAGAGAATATCTAATTGGTCTAACACAGGGTAACAACCTGACCAATCCTCATTTTTATGATCATAACTCACAAAATGCTCAACATATTAAGGCAAAGTTTCCACAGAAGTTTAGCTAAGACATAGAGATAAAATTTTAATGTTATGCTTTCATTAATTCGGACCACAAGAAGCTCAAAAATAAGGACAAAGAAACTGGATAACACTAATACATAGAAAACAGTTGTGATTCTTTTCACAATAACTTAACTATACAAAGAATATGAACACAAAATTTGGTGTACATCTAAAGGACTTGTAAATATATAACCTTTATTTTTTATGCTTCCACTGAATAAACCACTAACAAGGTGAAAATAAATGAAAACCGTATAGAAATATGTTGGAATATTCTTTGAAACCAGTAACACTTCTTTGAGGATATCTTTTTATATACACAAAATCATTCAAATTTGTTTCAAAGGCATATAAATGAGACATAAATCTACAACTTTCATTTGGAACTTCTTAAAATTCAGCCTCTAAGAGCATGAAAATAAAATCTCAATCTCTGTTATGAAAACAACATTCTAAAAGAATATGTTTACTAACAACACTAACAATAAACCTTTAATCTATTTATTTTTATTATTTTTTAATATTATTATTATTTCGCTAATCAACTCAATTAAACAATCTAATCACCTAATTCTATTTAAACTAAATTAACTACATCAATCAATTCTATTTATTTATTCTTTGCCCTAAAATTTATACGCTTATAATAATTAAGCCCTAATTAGCAAACGTTACAATTGTCTCTCCCTTATAATGTTTCGTCCCTGAAATATACTTGATACATCATCGTTGAACAACTAGGGGTATTGAGCTTTCATCATTTCTTGCTTTCCCAAGTTGCTTATCCTATTGCATGATTTCTCCATAGAACTTTCACTAATTGTACCTATTTGTTCCTGAGCTCCTTAGTCTCTCTGGTTAGAATTTGGCCTAGTTCTTCTTTATATGTCAAATCCTACCTCACTTGTATGCTCTTAGTTGGTATACTATGAGAATGATTTGATATGTATCGTCTTAACATCGATACATGAAAAACATTATGTATCCGATTCAACTCTGGTGGTAGAGTGAGTCTATATACAACCGGTCCAACTCTTCTTGTCAAATCTCAATACCTTCTTCAAAGGAAAACACTTTAAGAAAAACTTTATCCTCTACATCACATTCAATGTCTCTTCTTTTAAGATTGGCATATGATTTATGTCTATCTGAAGCTGCCTTAAGTCTTTCTTAAATAATTCACTTTTTTTCCTACCTCTTGTACTAAATATGGCCCAGTAGCTTCCTTTCACTAAGCTTTGTCCAACATAAGGGTCTTCAACACTTCCTACCATATAGTGCCTCATATGGAGCCATCTAAATGCTAGACTAATAGCTGTTGTTATAGGCAAATTCCATCAAAAGGAGATATTTGTCTCAGCTTCCTTCAAATTCAATAACACAATTTCTCATCATATCTTCTAAGATCTAAATAACTCTCTCTGATTGTCCATCTATTTATGGATGAAAAGTTATGCTAAAATTAAATTTGGTACCTAGAGCTCGTTGCAAGCCACCCTAAAATTGAGATGTAAATCGAGGGGTCCCTATTTGAAACAATGGAGATAGGCACTCCATGAAGTCATACTATCTCATTCACGTAGATCTCTGCCAATCTGTTCAGCTGGTAGTCTTTTCTGATAGGCAAAAAATGTGCTAACTTGGTGAGCCTATCTATAATGACCTATATAATATCATACTTCTTTAGTGTCAAGGGAAATCCAACCACAAAATCCATGGTAATCCGCTCGCATTTCCATTCAAGAATAGTGATAAGGTGTAACAATTTTGAAGGTACATGGTGTTTTGCTTTGACCCGCTAACAAGTCAAGCACCTCATAGTGTGCTCTGTAATATCCTTTTTCATACTTGTCTACCAGTATCTGCTTCTCAACTCTTGGTACATCTTGTTACTTCTTGGGTGCATCATATATTTGCTTTCATAGGCCTCTTTTAGGATCCTTTTTCTTATATTCTCAATATCAAGTATACATAACCTACCCTGATAGAACAATTTGCCATTTGAATCAATGGTGAACTCGAGTCTCTCCCTCTTAGATACTAACTCAACTAGCTCAACTAACTTGTTATCATGCTTCTTAGCATCTTTAATCTCCTGGATAAGAGTTGGCTAGATATGTAACTTTGCCATGACTTTTTGCTCAAAATGTCTGCTACCATATTGGCCTTGCCTGGATGGTAATCTATTATCAATTCAAGCCATCTTCTCTATCTCAAATTCAATTCTCTTTGTGTGGGTAGATACTTCAAGCTCTTATGATTTATGTAGATGAAACACATTTCCCCATATAGATAATGGTACTAAATCTTTAATGCAAAGATTATGATTGCCAACTTTAAATCATGTGTAGGATAATTCTTTTCATGCATTTTTAGCTGTCTAGAAGCATAAACAACCATTTTTCCTTCTTGCATTAATAAATAACCTAAGCCATTATGAGAGGCATCACTATAAATGACACACTCTTTATTAGGGATTGGTTGTGTCAAAACTGGAGCCTCTATAAGCATTCTCTTGAGCTTATCAAAACTAGCTTGGCATTTTTCTGTCCATTTGAACTTAAATCTTTCCATAAAAATGTTGTCAAAGGGGAAGCATTCATTGAAAAACCCTTAACAAACCTCTTGTAGTAACCTGCCAAACCAAGAAAACTCCTGACCTCGGTCACATTCTGAAGGCTTCCAATTCACAATTGCATCAATCTTGATATGATCAACTTTAATACCTTCTATTGATACAATGTGTTCTAGAAATGTTATTTTATTCAACCAAAACTCACATTTTGAGAGTTTGGCATAAAGCTTATATTCTCTGAGTTTTTGTAACATTATCCTCAAATGCTTCTCATATTCCTCATGATCTTTGGAAAATACCAAAATATCATCAATAAAGACAACCACAAATTGATCTATGTATGGCCTAAAGACCCTATTCATAAGATCGAAAAATGCTGTGGGGGCATGGGTTAGCCCGAATGGCATAACCAAAAACTTGTAGTGGCCATATCTAGTTCTAAATGTTGTCTTAGTTACATCCTCCATGTTCATCCTCAATTGATGGTAACCTGATCTCAAGCCTCTCTTAGAGAACACTCCTGCACCCTGAAGTTCGTCAAAAAGATCATCAATGTGTGGTAATGTATACTTGTTCTTAATTGTCACCTTATTCGACTGCCTATAGTCTATGCATAACCTAATAGACCCATCCTTCTTCTTCATAAAAAGTACTGGTGCAACCTAAGGAGAAACACTCAGTCTAATGAAGTCGTTATTAAGAAGCTCCTATAATTGAGCCTTAAGCTCCTTCATCTCTAATGACGCTATTCTATACAGTGTAGATGAAATAAGAGTCATGCCTGAAGTAAGTTCAATAGAAAAGTCTACCTCTCTCTCAGGTGGTAGGCCCGGTAACTCTTCTAGAAACACATTTGGAAATTCCCTAATAATAGGGATATTCTCGAGGTCTGGACTTCCCTTTCTAGTGTCAATGATATGATCCAAGTAAGCTTCACATCCTTTCCTCATCATCCTCTTGGCCTTTTTCATAGATATGACTCATGAAAATTGTGGTAATAACTCGCCTCTCACCATAATCTCTTTCTAATCTTCAGTTTTAAGTATCACTAGCTTAAACTTGCAGTATACGAATGCCCTATGCCGAGAAAGCCAATCTATACCTAGGATAGCATCATACTTATGAAAAGGCAGCTTAATAAGATCCATAAGAAACTCTTTTCCATGAATTGCTAAAGGACATTCTCTAAATACTTTGTTCACTACCACACTGTGGCCTAAATGATTTTAGAGCATTTGCTACTAAGTTATATGAATCATTTTTTTTTTCCTTTTTTAAAATTTGTGTTGAAAAGCATAACATACGGGCAATTTAGCTTATCTTGTTGGTGAACTTTGTAGATGAGATAGCATTGGTACAGTTGTGTTTCTTAGTTAAGAGTGGTGTAGTAGCAGGTCAAAATTCTCATTGTCGTGGCAAGGTATTTTTACTTTTAATGTTGTTGAGATTGGCTCAGTTATGATGTTCTTAGGCATCTGTTGTCTAGTCATGAAAAAGGTTTTTGTTTGTATGTGGGAGCCCTATTCATATGCATTAAGGATTGATACTTGCTGAATATGAGTTTAAAGTTACTTTAGATGTATATTCATTTCTCTATTGTGGTAGCTTTGAATTTATGTGATGCAATTTTACTCTTCCTTTTGCTGACTGAGTGCTAAGTCTTTTGATGTTAGGCTTATAGTTCTTTCTTATTAAGTTGACCTACCTGTAAAATTTTTATCTAAAGTTAATATGCATATCTTCTTTGAATACTGGTGTTGTGTGTTCTACTATATGCTTGTCCTGATTTTAATAAGGTTACCTTGTTGTAATCTGAATATCAATTAATTGGAAATTCCCCGTGGCATCTTATTTTATGCTAAAACTTTACATCACTTTTTGCTCTTAAAAACACCAATTAAAGACACCAAGCAAAGAATGTGACATATAGGAGATATAATTTTTATGTTCTTAATATAGGAGATAAATTTGTTATGTTCTTAGGTATTGCTAAAAGCCGAATATGATTAATCAGTTTTTCGTTAAATTTATTTGGATTTAAAAAGATATTTAGATAGAGTTAATGTTATATCCTTATATATAGTTGTTAGTTTAATATGACCACAGTTGTGGTAAATGATATCAATCCAACTCAATTAAGCCTTGAATGCCAAATGTGAGTTTGGTTAAGTGGACTTTTATTCTCCATTTCCTCTCGTTTAGGAGTAAATCTTCAGGAGGACCCTAGCTGGGTTAGATTTTAGGCTTATCTTTATGTTTGGGCATTTGCAATCATATGAAGTCATTATACCATTAAATATAATTTTTGACTAGTAGATAAACAAATTCCTTTTATTAGGTATTGGTAATTACAATTGTTGTATATATTTTGGTAACGATTTACATGTTGATATGTTGCTTTCTCTACATTAGAACTTACATTGATAAGATATCCTATTTTTTATCTTTTCTAGAAGAACCATTACAAGTTGGATATTCATAACTTGATATTTCTAAGTTTGTTTTGCTCAACGTGCATAATATAGCATATGACATCGATTTATTGATCATTTTTCCCTCAGCAAACAAAGTGTTTCTTTTCCTTTTTGTTTATTTTAAACAATATTTAGTTCTTGCTGCAGCATCTAAGTTGGATCCCATGCACCTTGATTATTTTACCTTCTCTGGTCGAGTGATTGCCTTGGCTTTGATGCATAGAGTTCAAGTTGGCATTGTCTTTGATGGTGTGTTTTTCTTGCAACTGGCTGGCTGGCATATTACTTTAGAGGACATACATGACACAAATCCATGCTTATATAGTAGTTGTAAGTAGATTCTTGAGATGGATGCAGATTTTATTAACTCGAATGCTCTAAATACAACTTGCAACATTTTTTTATTGGTGCCAGTAAAGTGCTCATATGCCAGCAACAGAATAATATGAATGCATAAAAGTTTGCAAAAATTTAGAAAAACATATTCTAAAGGAAAATAATAACATAAGGCTACAAGAATGCACCTTCCAAAACCAGGATATTTGAGGATCAGTGTCCTTGTACCCATTGTACTCAGTATATCCTTTCCAATCTTCTATACAAAAATCACTTTCACTTCTATATAGCATCCAATCAAGTTCTTCTTAGCTCTAAATTCAACATAATATCACCAAAACCTTATGCAAAACAAGAAACCCGGTCAACAGTAGAAATGATAAAGTGATGTTGAATGAGAAGATCAACATATTCCTCTCTATTCTTGCTAGTTACAGAAATGTTTTTGCCATTATGATAAAGCTCCATAACTCTCCTAGATCCTAACTCTTCAAATTCTATTAATGGAAATTGTGAATAATATATTGTTACTTAGGCCCAAAATGGATTTCTAGGAGGTTTTGGATCTAAGAGTATTCCTATTGGATTGATATGAGGTTCTGAGAGATGGAAATCATAGTAAGATGTTTAGTTGATAAAAAATACAAGTACTAATTTGTTAATTTTGGTTTGTTGGAACACGAAATAGCAACTTTCTTAGTTGTAAATTATTAGAGAAGATTTAATTATTCCTTTTGCATAGTGGTGAGAATGCGGATATCTATGATTAGCTTGGGGTTTATTCTCACTAACAAATAATTTTTCTTAAGACTCTAGCGAAAAAAAAGCACAATATTTAACAAGATGGGCATGCAAGTGCCATCTGTAGCTTGAGAGTAGCTAGAAAACTATATGTATGTATGTTATATTAATGAATGAAAATGTTCTTTTACATAGGTTATAGGTATGCTTAGGGATGGCTTATTAAATTTTTTTACATGAGATGGAGATTCGTATGTTTCATAGTATGAGATATGAGTGAAATTGAGTGTTGTTAATGGGGTTCCACATTGGTGAACTATAGGTTGCTTGTGGCTTTGAATATGTTCTTTTGGCATGTTTTTCTAGAAATCTGTAGATTTGCGGTCATGAATGAGCGGTTCATGGGTATGAATCCATTTGTTGTTTTATTGATTTTTGGATATATTAGTTCACTGTCAGGTTCACCACCTGGCTCACGGCCAGGCAAGCCGTGAATCCTAGATTTATGGTTGTGAAGAGGTCTTTCACAACTATGAAACCTTGTGCAAAGAATTTTAATGTTTTAAATTAATTGAGACGTTGGTTAATCGATGCCATGATATGACACATTTGTGCTATTCTTGAGAAAAGAGATGAGATATAATTAACTATTACTTGAATGAGATATGAGATGAGAATTGAAATTGTTTATATGAGAACTCTAAGAAAGACAATATCTAACTACTTTAACTAGGACTAAAGTTAGGGGAGATAATATGCCATTGAGGGAACATTTGGTACCAAGAGAAGCTTAGATTGGCCATCATGGGAATGAGACCCATGTATTAAAGGTTTAAGCTCAGGTGAGCACCCTTGGAGACTTTTGAGTACATTCTATGATTATTTTCTTACCTAGGTGTCCTGAATGGCTTGAATAGAGCCGAAGATTGCTCATATCCATTTTAGTCCAGTTTAGAGTACATAGGCAAATTAATTATGACATATCTAATAATGGAAGGTATTATTATCATATAATGGTAAGTAATGATGTGATAATATGATGAGATTGTCATATGATATGATGAGATATGCTTTGCATGAGGTTATATATATATATATATATATGAGAATATGGTTAAGATGAGGTTATATGCTCATGCATACATGTTTATATATATTGAGAAAAAATGTATTTTTCTCTTTATCTTATTTAGAAGAGTACAGAGCTAATCTATATATGCAAGTCTGCCACTTATTTTAGGCAGATAATCATCTATTCTAAGGAAATAAATAAAAGATATTTACTACCTAATTAGTATAAGGAACTAACAAGTAGGAGTTAATTGTTTACAATCTTCTAGGATAATCAACATATCAGATATGAAAGAATCTTCCAACACTCCCTTCAAGCTAATGAATAGATGTTTTTTATTCTCAGCTTGGATGTAATGTTTTGAGTGAACAACCATCAAGTCCCTTAGTGAAAATGTCTGCCAACTGATCTTTTATTGGAATAGGAGTAAAAATCATATCACTTTCAATTTTCTCCTTTATAAAGTATCGATCTAACTCCACATGCTTTGTTCTATCATGTTGAACTAGGTTGTATGCAATACCAATGGCTAATTTATTATTTATAATATAATCTCATTGTTTCCTCCCATTTTATCTGAAAGATCATCTAGTAGAGTTTTTATCCATAGGAGCTCAAAATGCCTAGTGGCATTGCCCATAATTTTGCCTCCGCAATTGATCTAGACACAACAACTTATTTCTTGCTCCTCCATGCCACTAAATTTCCACCAATTAGTATACAATACACTGTAGTTGAACATCTATCCGTTAATGCTCTAATGCAATCTACATCCATATAGGCTTCAACTAACATATTTGAATTTTTCTTGTACATTATACCCTATCTTGAAGTGGCTTTCAAGTATCAAAGTATCTTATAGGCAGTATGAAGATGACTTTCTTTTGGATTGTGTATAAACTGAATAATTGTGCTTACTACAAGTGTAATGTCGGGTCGTACGTGTGACAAATAAATTAGCTTGTCCACAAGTATTTGATATCTTCTTCTATTTACTAGTTTATCATCCACAACTTCACTAAGTTTATGATTCTTTTCCATAAGTGTTTCAATTGGTTTGCAGCCCATCCTCCTTGTTTCTTGAAGTAAATCAAATATATATTTCTATTAAGAGATAAAAATACCCTCATTGGACCGAGCCACTTCAATTCCCAAAAAATACTTTAGTTTTCCCAGCTCCTTGATCTCAAATTCTTCTCCAAGTTTGGCCCTCAAATGTTGAACTTCCTTCACATCATCTCCTGTAATAACAATGTCATCAATATATACTATTAAAATAATGAGTTTATTATAAGTGGAATGTTTAAAGAACAATGTGTGATCACCTCAACTTTGTTTGTATCCAAAGGTAATCATTACTCTTGCAAACTTTCCAAACCATGCATGGGAAGATTGTTTAAGACCATAAAGAGCTTTCTTTAGTTTACACCCTTGTCCCCTTTTGAAATATTTTTCATATCCCAGTAGTAGCACGTAAACTTTCTTTTCAAATTCACCATATAAGAAAGCATTTTTTAACACCAAATTTTTATAAATACCTATCAAAATTAGTAGCCAAAGAAAGTAGTATATGAATAGTGTTCATTTTGGTAAACGAAGCAAAGGTTTATTGATAGTCTATTTATTGAGTTTGAGTATAAACTTTTGCAATTAGCCTAGCTTTGTATCTTTCTAATGAACCATCAGCCTTGTATTTAAGTGTATATACCCATTTACACCCAACAATTTTCTTATCTTTTGGTAAACTGACTATTTTCCAATTTTCATTTTTCCTTAATGCATTCATTTCCTCATTCATAGTAGATTTCCAATTCTTATTACCTAGTGCTTTATGGATAATTTGAGGTATTTGGATAGAGATTATTTTTGTGAGGAACCAACACTGATTATTGGAAATTCCTTTAAGAGATACAAAATTTGAAATGGGATGTTGGGTGCAAATCCTAACTCCTTTTCTAATGGCTATAACAATGTCTAAATCATCAAAATAAGAGTTTTGAATTATCATACCTAATTCTTCCGGAGTTGACTCTTGAACTTGCAAAGGATCATATTCAGGCCCTTTTCTCCTTTTGTAAACTATGATAGGTTTTTCAGCTACTATAGTATGTAAGGGAGCTGTTTCTGGGTTTCATTTAGTGCTAAAGTTCTGCTCACTAGCAAGAGATTCATTAATAGAAGGCTTATTTGTAACTAGGTCTGATTTTTCAATACCGAGTGAGTGTGAGTTATTCTATTTTTGTTCAGATAGTGGCTGACTTGCCTCTGATTGATTGTTGTTTTAGGAAGAAAAGTTCACTAGGACCATAGATAGTGGGATTGTCTTCTCTAGAACTCTCCCCCTGAAGGCAAGGACTAAATTATTTTTCATCAAAAATTACATCCATAGAAACAAAGGTTTTCCATTAACATGGATAATAATACTTATACCTTTTTTTGTGGAAGAAAAACCAATGAAAATACATTTCAAGGTTCTCGGGTCCAACTTTGTCCGATTATGAGCAAGAATATGAACAAAACATAGACAACCAAATACTTTAGGAGGTAATTTAGGAGTGATTTGTGAGTCTGGAAAATGAAAAGTAAAAACATTGACTGAACTTTTATAACTGAGTACCTTAGATGACATTCTATTTATTAAATGAGCTGCTATAAGAACAGCCTCACCCCAATATGTTTTAGGCACGTTATTTTGGAATAAAAGAGCTCAGGTTACCTCTAAAAGATATATGTTTTTTCGTTCAACTATCCCATTTTGTTGGGGGGGTATTGGTGCATGATGAATAGTGAATGATCCCTTCTCTTATTGATCTTTGTGCAAATTTCAAATATTAGGGTTGCATCTTAAACCTTTGAATAGGGGTCTCAAACAATTTCTCATATTTCCCTTGCAGTTTTGAGGAATATATGTGTTCGATTTACTTCAAGCAGTATGGAATTACATAGCCATGACATAATCATGAAATCCTCTTCATCCCATTTAGTAAATGTAGCATTATCTATAGTAGGTCCAGTTCCCATAAGATGCTTCAGTTTTCCCTTTCCTTTAAGGAATTTCATCACCACTTGAGACCATTGAAGGTAGTCCCTTCCATTGAGTCTATATGAGGCCTGTATATTTTGCAGTTCCTCTTTTGATCTAGTTTAGATTTCTCCCTACTAATTCTTTGTGGTTTTAGTAATTTGAATTTTAGATATGGTTGACATGGTTGAAAGAGATCATCAACTAATACCTTCAGAGAGCTAGCTCTGATACCTTGAGAAAAAATGTATTTTTCTCTTTATCTTATTTAGAAGAATACAGGGCTGACCTATATATACAAGATTGTCAATTATTTTAGGTAGGTAATCACCTATTCTAAGGAAATAAATATAAAATATTTACTACCTAATCAGTATACAATCACTACAAATTAGGGAACTAATAAATAGGAACTAATTGTTGTACAATCTTCTAGAATAATCAACAGATCAAATCTGAAAGAATCTTCCAACACGTATATCTTGTTTCATTTGTACACATTGATAAAACTTATATGTTATTATGTACTACTAAGCATCTTGTGCTTAGTGTGTGGTATTTATTTCTAACATACAATTTGGAGTCGAGTAGAATGCTATCAGTAGAAGAAGCCCAAAAAAAGAGAAAAAGTACAAACTCATTGGGGTTGATAATACACCATTTTTTCATTTCATTTTATTTCGGGATTAGGAGTTAACATATTTTGTACATGCATTGAGGACATGTAAAAATTTAAACTTTATGTTAGATTTTTGGTAAACCTTTGAGCATGTGTTGGCCCTAGCTATGTTAATTTGAGATTTTGGTTCATTATACATTTATAAACTATTTGTTTATGGTTTTATCAAGTCATCATAACTATGATGCAAAAATGTACAGGTTTTAATTATTATGCATCATAATATTTCTCTATATAATTGGAAGATTTCTTGATTATATGGTAGGACATTACTGCTAAAATAGAAGAATTATAAATTTATAAATAAATATAAACTATCCATTTTTTTATTTTTCTAATAATAAAATAATAAATGTAATAAATATATTAGATTAGAATTTAGAAAATATTAATAAAATATAAGAAAATATTATATTTCCAATTTTTCATAATGGAATATAAAAAATTAGAAAAATAAATATATATTTAAAATGTTGTTTATATATATTGTGTTGATTATGGATTGATTTGTACATTGAAATATAAAAAAATTTATCCAATACATAAAATATAGTTTGAAAAGTATAAACCAATATAATCCATCACATTTGAAAAACCACAATTTTATTGTGGATTGGTTCCATTTATTAAACAGGTTGGACGATATATGAATACCACTACTCCCTATGATAAAAATAATTTCTTCAGCAACAAAATATATGATTTGAAACATTTTTTTAATACAAATGATCATATGAATGAAAAATTATGTGACAGCCAGGAAATTGTTTGACCATATGATATCCCTTACAAATTCAAGGGTTTGATGAAAATAGATTAAAAAAAATTCTAATATTATATTCTATATAATGCCAACATTTTGTTGATATATACACAATTATTACATCTTGAAAATGAAAATAAGATATTGAAAGCCTATAAAAAAAATATAAAGAAAAAAATATCACCAGTTTTCTAGAATTAGTTCTCCAAAAAAAATTTATAAACTTAGGATTGTAAATGAATTAAATTGTTCGTGAATTATTCAGATTTCAGTTTAGAAAAATATTTGTTCTAGATTATTCATTAATCCTGAAAAGTAGAGACTGAACTCAAATTCAAACTTAAAAATCTTTTCGAACTCAATCTTAATATTATTTACTCACGAACATGTTTATTTAAGAGTTCGCGAATATATTCTTTTAAAATCTCATAAATGTATTCTTTTAAAAGCTCGTAAATGTATTCATTTGAAGTTTCTTTGTTATTATACTAATTTACTAATATATTTATAATTTATATCTTTAAATAATTTTATAATTTTTAATAAAAAAGTCTTGTGTTTATGAAAGTTATATTATTAATTGTTGAATTTTTTTAATAATATTTATTATAATATTTTATGCTAATATATTTTGTTATCGAATTTGAACTTTTGTCATTATTAGCTAACAAACTAATCTCAAACTAAACTCATCAAACACAATAAATGAGTTATTTACAAATCAAACTTGAACTATTCGTGAATTTAATAATTTTAAAACAAGTTGAGCTTGAACTCAATATAAAAGCTCGCATTGAGCTCGAGTATATGATAAAATCTAAAAGAACCAAACTCGAGCTTATAATATTTAGCTCGTCTCAATTCGATTACAACCATATTTAAATTTAGGGTTTTTTTTTTTCCAAGTGGATTTTTCTATTAACATTGGTCTCGCCTACTACCATGATGTGAGAAGCTTTGTGCTAGTTTTTTCAAAAGTGAGATGGTGAAGAAATTGAAAATTTTTTGGAAGAAATTCTCATTGCAAGAAGAAGAATAGGATGTTGTTGAAATAGGGATGAAGAGGATGAAAAGATGATGCTCATGAAAGGGTGTTACTAGCATGGATTGTGGCAAATAAACTTCTTAATACAAAAGCTTTGATAGGGCAGTTTGAAGCTTTGATGAGGCTGTTTGAAATTGCTTTTGCATGTTCAAAAGTATATTTTAATTTTTTTTATTTAATTGACTAATTTTTTCTATTTTTTATACTTATTAAAAAAATATCTTTTTTAAAAATATTTTTTAAAACTCAAAAAAATTAAAGATAAATTTTTTTTATCCAAAATCACTTTTTTCAATCTCAATAAATGGGCATGCAGCTATTTGTTCCAACTCTCAAGTTTATGAAGCCGTTGATCTTAGGAAATTTTATAAAAATGTCAATAATGCAAATTAATTCTTGAATTATATCTTATAGAGTGAGTCATATTTTTAATTTTGACTCAGTGCAAATTAACTCTCGAACCATATCTTATAGAGTGAATCACTACTTACCAGATCGAGTTGGTTCAATGTTCCAGTTTAAGGGATCTAATTGCATCGAGTTTAAAGTTCGAAAAATTATTTGTACTAAGTCAAAGTTGATATGGTAATTCACTTTATAGGATATACTTTATAGGCTAATTTGCACATTTAGTTTTTATAAAAATAACAAAAAGCGGGTAAATATTTACAAAAATATTGCCTCTCAAAATTTTTTTCAAAAATAATGCTTACATTAAAGTTTATTTCAAATGTGCCAAAATTGTCTAAAAATATTTTTAAAAAAATACTGGAATTCAATGTTTATCTAAGATTTACTACAAAATTAATGAAAATTAAAGTGATAAAAAGTTTATTAAATATTTACTTAAGATTACTCAAGTTATACCTAATATTTACCAATTGTTTATCAGAAAATTAATTAAAGTTAAAGTTATACAAGATTTACTAAGGTTTATTCAAAAATTGCCTAATATTTACTCAATAATTGCCTAATATTTACCACAAAATTAATGAAACTTAAAGTTATAAATTGTTATTAAAGATTTAATTAAGGTTTACTCTAAATTATACCCGAAATTTAACCAATATTTATAAAAAAAAATTAATAAAAGTTAAAGTTACACAAGATCTATTCAAAATAAAGTAAGATTTGCACAAAGTTTACTCGATATTTACCACCAAATTAATAAAAATTGAAGTTACAAAATGTTTATAAAAAATTTATTTAATATTTACTCAAATCATATCCAAGATTTACCCAATGTTTGCAAGAAAATTAATCAAAGTTGAAGTTACATAAAATTTATCCAAAATTTATTTAATGTTTAATTAATGTTTACATCAACCAAAATCTATACAAGGTTTACCAAAGTAAATAACCTTAATTAAATACAATTATATTTTTTTTTTTGTAATTAAGGTTTGTCCAAAGTTTACTTTGGTAATTAAGTTAATTAAATTTGAATTTACATATTTTTTTTGCTAATTAAGTTAATTAAACAATGATTGAAAATAAATAAATATATGCATAAAAATAAATAGTGACTATGCGAGTTAATAAAATTCTTAATCCATCTTTAAAATGTAAAAAAAAACCATTTTATGTTTCAATTAAATAAAAAATATATTAAATACACAGTAAAATTTAATATTTGAAAAAAAATCGGCAAAAATAAAAACATAAAAAATTAGAATAAAAATACAGAAATTTTATCAGTAAAATTGAAATTTTTTTTAGAAAGTTAATGTATCGAGTAAATTTGCCCTGATCGTGTCTCCCAAGTCAATAAAGATATTAATTATGACCCCAAGTCGATGACACCATTTGATTCCAACTCTCAAGTTGAGGGTAAAATGGATTTTTTTTTTACCAAAATTTTGTATGTGTATCAAATTGATACAAAAAAACTTTGATTTGTATTAAATTAATATTAAAATTTTGAAGTTGAATTTCAAATCACGGTATCAAAATTATTCTGGTATCAACATCAGCAAATCCGACAGCTATATCAACAAATTCAATGTTTACATCAACAAATCTAGCTGCCACATATTCATGTTAACTTAATACCATGATTTAAAACAAATTCTAAAATTTTGATACAAATTTATTACAAATTCCAAACTTTTTGTACTAATTTAATTTAAAAATAATAATTTGATATATATGCCAAAATTTTGGAACCATTAATTCATTTTACTTCTCAAGTTGATGAAATTTTTTACCCTACTTTGAATGTCAATGAAAATATTAATTTTAATATCCAAGTAGATGAAATTTTTTAATTCAAAATAAATTGTTATAAAATTAATAATTTTATCAACTATTATATATTAACATTAATTATTATAAATTATATATATATATATGATCAATTTATTTGATATGTTTTTCCATATTTTCAATCAAACAAAACCAATATAAATTGAATTTTTTATAATATAACTAAATCAAAGAAATCGAAGATTGATTCAATCCAACTATTTAGTTCAATTCAGTTTTTAGTTTTGGTTTGGTTTTGTATTCTATCACAATTGGTTGTCCATATTAGGAGTGGTAACGGGATGGATTGAAGTCGGATTTCACTCTTTCAGTCCTCGTCCCCATCTATATATTTATTTCTCCATTCCTGCCCTGTACCCTTATGGAGAAATAATATTAATCTTTATCCATGCTTCAAACGAAATTGGATATCTCTGCTGTATTTTTTAACTTAATTATATTTGATATATCTATTTAAATTAGTAATTTAATTCACATCAAAATAAATTTAAAATAAGAGTAAAAAATTATAAAAAATTCAATATTTTAATTTTAAATGTTCAATAATTCATATTTGACTAATAAAAATGATAACATTAATCAATTCATAAATAACTAGCAAAGTGAATATCCACTATAAAAAAAATACCAAACTATATTATAATCATTATATCTAAAAATTTAAACTAATTATCTATGTTATTTTTAAAGCCAAAATAATTCATAAAGATAAAAAATAACAGTATTTCTATACTTTTGCAATCATATATACTATTGATTTAAACATATATACTATTGAAATTGTAGTTATCAAGATATTCACCATACATTTAAAATAATTCTTACAATTATTATATATATTAATTTAATAATTTTTATCAAGTAAATATCATTTATAATATCTAATAACAATTTATATTATATATAAGTAATAGGACAAAATACAATAATACTATTTCCGCCCCATCCCGCTAAATGTCATCTTAAATTTTGCTGGAATCCGGCCCAATTCCGATCAAAAGTTAAAAACTCACCTTGTTCGGATTGGTATGGGACAGATATCCACGGTCCGGATTTATACACAAGGATAACATGAGCAGTTCCACACCTAAGAAAACCCCAAATACATTTTGAGTTAAATATGAACAAGCAATAGCGTAAGAAGACAGTCTTTGGTGATGACGGCTCTATAAGGAAGAAAAACGCAGAAATCTTCCGATCAAAATTTTCTCTCAATTACCTTTCTTATTTATTTTCTCCCTCCTCTTCTACTTCAGCATACAGGGAAGATAAGCCTAGTTAGGGTTTTTCTTCTTTCGCTTTGATCCCATGTTTTCTCCCCCACCGTAGCAGGCGGGGGTATCCACCGTCAAATGTCTCTACTCCAGCCCCCTTCCGTTGATTGCCCATCTCAACGCTCCTCCTCCATCGCTGTCAACGGCCACGACCACCGAGTTTCGGCCAAGCGCAAATTGGACGATTACGCTCCTACTTTTGATGACGACGACGACGACTTGGATTTCTCGGACTTAGTCTCCGTTAGGATGCGGAAAGACGAGTCTCTTGCCGTTGATTCCTCTTCTACCGCTCAGAATCAATCATCGTCTCCTTCTTCCCCTGGCCACCTTGATACTCGCGTCTCCGATGCTAAATCCGCCCATTTCTCTTTCTCCACCTCTCCTCCGGGGCCAAGCCGGTCCTCCTCCAGGCTGCAGTTTTTTATAAGAACGATGTCCGATGGAAACAGCGTTGTTATACATGCCAATTCCGGTGATACGGTGAAATCGGTCCACGAGCAGATTCAGGCAATCACGGGAATTCCGATTGCCGAACAGAGGCTAATTTATAGGGGAAAACAGCTGCAGTGGGAGCAGTCACTGGCGGAGTGTTCAATTCAGAACGATGCCGGCCTTCATTTGGTAGGACGGATGCGAAGTACTAGGCATCCACAGACTTGTCAGTTAATTGACGACATGGTTTCTTTCATTTCTAGGCTTTGTAAGGCATTGATACCCTGCCACCAATATGCATCAAAACAAATCAAAAGTCTGATGAATGAATTCTTTACCCTAACTTCCAAAGACAATAACGAGACGGCAATTGGGCATCTTCAAATTTTTATGTCATCCTCTGCTCCTGCCGCTTTGGTAATGCTTTACGTTTCCACCATTAAAGGTAACAAGGAGTGTGCTGAAAGTTCAATTAGGCATTTTCTGAATTCTTGTAAGATTTCCCTGCCAAAGCCTTTGCATGCACAGTCTGCACCTATAGTATTAGAGTTTTGTAAGTTGCTTAGAAAGGTTGCTAATGATGATCCTTTGTATCTTTCATGTCGCAATACTCTGGGGTCTTTGTTGGAGGGTATGGGGGTTTCTCGTGGGTTGTCCAAGTATGGGGATGGGGAGGATGCGAAGGGTTTAGTTCTTATACAGGACATTTTCCCTTTTGTTAGTGAGTTAGCTAATAGGTTGTCTAGGGATTTGGTTTCAAGTATGGAGTCTGCTAACAGCATGGGGCCATTGCCAAGTGATGTTCGGGACTTTTCAGCCTTCTTGCTCCCCTTGCATGCTACAATCACTGATCAGCTGGGTTCTCAGGGTCCATTTTCTATGCCTTTAAATAAAAGGGGTTTTAGTCATCCATTATATGCAGAGGAGATTGAGCAACTTCATGTTATATTTGGTGATTTACTAATAAAGATGGATAACTGCCTCATTACAATGGAGGGTTGCTTGACTTTGAAACCAAATGGAGAAGGCGAGTCTACTTGCACAGGATGGTCTCAGTACCTTGCAATTTTGAAGGAATTGAATAACATTTCCAAACTTTATAAAAACGCTGAAGACCAGTTTTGGGAAGTTTTGAGGCTTAGGCAGGCTTCTCTATGTGTGCTAATAGTTAAATTTGCAAAACGTAATGATGATAATCAGTGGCTTCTTCAGCACAAAGACGTGACTGATTTTGATTCCAGAAGGCATTTGGCTATGATGATGTTTCCAGAGGTGAAAGAAGATTATGAGGAGCTGCATGAGATGCTCATTGACAGATCACAGCTCTTGGCTGAGTCGTTTGAATATATTGCACGAGCAGATCTTGATGCACTGCGTGGTGGTCTATTTATGGAATTTAAAAATGAGGAAGCTACTGGTCCTGGTGTTTTGAGGGAGTGGTTTTTCTTAGTTGTTCAAGCTATATTCAATCAACAGAATGCACTTTTTGTTGCTTGTCCAAATGACCGTAGGCGATTCTTTCCTAATCCTGGTAATCTTCTGCAAGCTTCTTGACATTTCCTATCAAGTGCTTTGATCTTGTTAGTGATTCTACCTTTTTCCTACTCCATATATTATCTCTTCTGGAAATATTTTCTTTATCGTTTTTTCTGGAATGGATACCTTGCCGTTTATATGTCATATTAATAGCTGGCTCAAAATGGAAAACAATAACTTGCATAAATTCACGCTGGAAACTGTAAACAACTGGTGAAACTAATAATGTAGCTACAACTGTTTATTTGCTATGAGGTGTATTGTAATAATGCCAATATGCTTGCACCAGTAATTCTTCTAAGTGGAATTTTATTCAGGGGTTTGAGGTCTGAGCAGATATTGAGGTGATTACCTTAATCTGAAAAATATAAAACTGGAAATCCACTTTTATTTTCAGTTTACATGTCTAATAATTTTGGTGTTGAAATACCAGTTGAATATTTAGTTTGGCTACTTGGAGAAATTCTATGTTTGCTTAAATAATGTATGGCTTGTACCTGTTGTTATAAATGGTGATTTTTGTTGAACTCTATATTTTGTTATTACTACTTAGTTATTTAGTTATGTTGATCGCTGAAGGGTGGGAGTCCCCAATTAGTTTTTATACATATAGTCATTAGATAATTGATTTTTCTTTAAAGGAATGATAACTATAGGTAATTTATCACCATCGTTTTGATAATTTGCTACTCCATGCCTCAATTCTATTATTTTTTGTTTGCTTCAGAACGTACTGATGATTTTAGTGCATATGCTACTAAGTTATGTGAATTACTTTTTAGCTTGTCTTGCTGGTGAACTTTGTAGATGAGATAGCATTGGTACAGTTGCATGTATTGGTCAAGAGTAGTGTAGTAGCAGGTCAAAGTTCTCATTGCTGTGGCAGGGTGTTTCTTAATTTTCATGCTGCTGAGATTGGCTCAGTTATGATGTTCCTGGGAATCTGCTGTCTTAGTATAGTCATGAAAAAGGTTATTGTTTGTATGTGGGAGTCCTATTCATGTGCGATAGGGATTCATACCTGCTGAATGTTAGTTTATAGTTACTTTAGATATATATTCATTTCTCTATTTTGGTTGCTTTAAGTCATGTGATGCCATTTTATACTTCTTTTGCTAATTGAGTGCTAAGTCTTTTGATGTTAGGCTTGTGGTTCTTTCTAATTAACTTCACCTCCCTATAATGTTTTTATCTAAAGTATATGCATATCTTTTTTTATTACTAGTGTTGTGAACTCTACTATATGCTTTTCCTATTTTTAATAAGGTTAAATTGTTGTAATCTGAATATCAATCAATTGGAACTTTCCCTTGGCATCTTAATTCATACTAAAGCTTTACCTCACTTTTTGCTCTTAAAAGTACCAAATAAAGACACCGAGCAAAGAACATGACATATAGGAGATAGGATTTTTATGTTCTTAATATAGGAGATACACTTGTTATGTTCTTAGCTGTTGCTGAAAGCTTAATATGAATAATCAGTTTTTGGTTAAATTTATTTGGAGTTACAAAGTTATTTAGATAGAGTTACTATTTTGTCTTTATATATAGTGGTTCGTTTAATGTGACAACACCTGTTGTAAATCATATCAATCCAACTCAACTAAGCGTTGAATGCCAAATGTGAGTTTGGTTATGTGGACTTCTATTCTCTGTTTCCTGTAGTTTAGGGGTACATCTTCAGGAGGACCTAGTTGAGTTAGGTTTAGGCTTTATCTTCATATTTGCAATCATATGAAGTCATTATACCATTAAATATTATTTTGACTGTTTGATAAACAAATTCCTTTTATTAGGTACTGGTAATTGCTATTAATTCTAAAGTCATTTTAATATTGGAATAATTTTTTTCATATGTTTTATCTCCCATTGCAAATATTTGAGAGCGTGAGGTTCTTTTAGGTGTCTATTTGCACAAGTAATTGGTAGTTAGTGATTGGCATTTGGAGTTCCAAATGCTAGCTTGATATGTTCGTAGTGGTATCTGTGTGTAATTTTGTGACATCAGCAGTTAGCAGCATAATTTACAACTTATTTTATTTATGATTTCTTTTTGTTAGAGTCTGGGCTTTAGGCTTTGAATACTTAACTTCTAAATTTTAGCAGCTGGCTGCAAACAACTGTATACAGTATACAACTGCTCATTTTAATTGGCCCTGAATTAAAAATTGCATGACCCTTAGACTGAGTTGTGCGGGATTGTTAGGAATCCAAGATTAGGTGATCTTTGTACCAAGCATTAGAATCCATGATTTACACTCAATACTGTTGAATATCTTCTAGGTTAGCATATTAATAGCTCAAATACAATTATCCAAAAAATAGGGCTAAGACTTCGAAAAAGAGTCTAAGATCTCTATCTTGCTGAGAACATAAATGTAATCGTCATAGTTGTTAAAGGCGAAAGGCACACCAAGGCGTTAGGGCTCTTATCGCCTGAGGCGCAAGGTGAGGTGCGCGCCTGACAAAAGTAAGATGCAAAAAATAAAATAAAATGAAATAAACCTAAAACTCATAACACAACACATACATAATGAACTAACTTAATACCAAAGAAAAATAATTCAAAAGAGCAAGAAATAATGTTTAAGAGCCACTTAAAACACAATAAAGAATATGTGCAAAAGAGGTAATAAAAGTAAAATATAGTCCTATAAATAGCATTTTTCATTACTAATTTACTATAACTTTATAATGGAATTAATTTATTTTAAAAGAATTAACTACAATTAAAAAATATAATTATCTAATTAGCATAAATTTAAAAGAAAAATACTTTTAGCTTAAAAATATAAGTCGTTATTATATAATAAATATTATAACTAGTACAATACAATGTTTAATTTGGTATTTGAAATAAAGAAAAATTATTTTATATATTAAATTAAATAAAATAAAATTTTAGTGGGTTAATTAATAAAATTAAAAAATAGAGGATTTAAAATGAAATTAAATAACCAAACTAATTAATCTAATGCATGTTGACGCTCACCCATGCCAATGGAAACCTTAAATCAGCACCCACAATTTTTAACTAATTTTAAACACTATAAAAAGAAAGTTGGGTCCAATCCTTTCATTTCTCTATATCCATCTTCTTGAAACTTCTGAATTGGTATTCTTTTTCCCATCTAATCTCTCATGTTGCCGAAATGTCTCTCTACTCTAAAATTTTCTTGACTTGTTTCAGCTTTGTGAAGAATTGCAGCAAAAATAAATTATTTGGTGTGCATGCAAATGAGAAAATCCTCTTCCTCCCTTTCATCCTCATGTATAGCCAAAGCAAGTTTTACTAAAATCCTCATGCATATCTCGGTTTTAAAAGGGAAATTACAACGAGGGTGACAAGGCTTGGTAGTGGCTACGAGTAATGTAAGGAGGTGAGTTGTTGGCAATCTTCTCCAATGAATGAGAGCAGTAGAGAGATTAAGCAAAGCAAAATTAGGATCTGATCTCACCAAAGCTCCAATTCCTACTGGTCTTATTTCCTCTCCTTCAATTGCTTTTGTAGGGATTAGTTTGCTTCTTTTTTAGGGATTTATTATGTTTCCTTTTAATTTTTTTGGTCAATAAAAAATTAAGATACCCAAAATCGTGTTTCTTGTAGAAAGGAACAATAGACAAGAGGGTATCATCACCATCAAAGATCCAAGCATCTTTACCATCTCCTTCCAAAGTGCAGCAGACAGAGCTTGACCTCAAAGAGGCGCACCTCAACTGTGCCTTGCCTCGCTTGCGCCTCACACAATGTTTGCGCCTCTTTGAGGTTGCTTGCCTTTGGGGATTTGACACGCAAGAGGCTAGTCGTCTTTGCACTGTTAAGATTTCTATTGGGATGGAAGATTATAGGGAGCACAGTTCAAATAGAAAAACTAAAAGACAATAAATAAAACCTCAAACTTGTATGTTTTATTAAGTAGAAAGATTAAGAGATGAACAACAATAAAAGCTACATCATCCTTAAACTGCATTTAAATGCCATAACTTTGGTTTTATTGATGAAATAGAAGAATAATGTAGTTGGGAGAAAAGTTTCTGATGAATTGCATGAGTCATTTCTATTTTGGCATACTCATTCCATTCTAAGCCATAGGACTATTAGTCATCTTTTGCTAAAGGGGTTTTGTTTTGTAATTGCTAAGTGATTTAGTAACTATTTCATCCTACATAATGTTTCTGAAGACCTTTTTATCAAAATTGAAACTTTCATAATCTTTGGGGTATTTAGAATAGACAAAGAAAAGCAGAGAAGACAAGTACTTTAGCCTGGCTTGAGTAATATGCATAAACATGATTCCTGTTAAGTGCCAATTTAAGAACGCACCTAACTATTGAAGCCAAAGTAGATATTGCCTGGCATTGTACAGTAATACCTACTTGACCAAATTTAGATATCATAAATAGTAAATTGTTCATTTGCTCAAAGATCTGTAAACATCAACAAATTAAACTACCCAGTCATCAGAGAAAAGAATATGGTGTTATGAGCAATTTGAAAAATGAAAATATAATGTTATCATTGTTCACTCTCATATCTTGTTATAAGTAGAGGATGTAATATAATATCAGATTTTTAACAGACTACTAGTCTTGCCCAAGCTATTTGTGAAGCCTTGATAGGAACTCCGTGGGAACTTTCACTGATATTCATGCTTTAGTTCTTAAAATTTTGAATTCCTTTTCTTGTATCCATGCTCTTAAATGCTATCAAAAGTTGAAAACTGTTGATTGGGTGGCCTGGAATTCCTTTCTTAATTTGCCTTGTTATTGGGTTACCGACCGACCTAGTCTCCTCCTTCAGTTGTTCTCTTTTGCTGTTTAGGCTTAACAAATTTTTTTGTTCGAAATAAAAAATATTTAAATTCACACATCTTGAACAAGACTACACTCTCTCCTCCCATCAACAATGCGGAATGTATGCACAAAATTGTAGACAAATAACTCCTAAAGTTTATCATCATGCACTCATTAGTTAACTGTTGGTTATACCTAGGAAATTCCCATAAATGTATCTGAAGTTGCAGTTACAGTCACAATCACACTATTGCTGTTCCATTTTGTTGAAATGGGCCATTATACAATCTAACATTTATAGTGGTTACAAAAATTTAGTTTATTACCATTAGTGAAATAGAACAAATAGTAATATTTGCTGGAATTCAATCAGCAATTCATAAGCTCATGTTTAAAATATTTGCGCAAAATGAATAAAATGGTGCTAAAGTTGTAGATATTTTGGTAATAATTTACATGGTGATGGGTTGCTTTTCCTGCATTAGCACTTACATTGATAAGAATAAGATATCTTATTTTTTCTCTTTTCTAGAAGAACCATTACTAGTTGGATATTCATAACTAGAGGTTTCTGAGTTTGTTGTGGTCAATGTGCATAATATAGCATATGACATAGATCTGTTGATCATTTTTCCCTCATCAAACAAAGTGCTTTTTTTCCCTTTTGTCGTTTTTTTAAACAATATTTACTTCCTGCTGCAGCATCTAAGGTGGATCCCATGCACCTTGATTATTTTACCTTCTCTGGTCGAGTGATTGCCTTGGCTTTGATGCATAGAGTACAAGTTGGCATTGTCTTTGATCGTGTTTTTTTCTTGCAACTGGCCGGAAGGCATATTACTTTGGAGGACATACGTGACACAGATCCATGCTTATATAGTAGCTGCAAGCAGATTCTTGAGATGGATGCAGATTTTATTGACTCAGATGCTTTAGGATTAACATTTGTTAGAGAAGTTGAAGAGTTGGGATCCAGGAGAGTTGTGGAGCTTTGTCATGATGGCAAAACCATTTCCGTAACCAGCAAGAATAGAGAGGAATATGTTAATCTTCTCATTCAACATCGCTTTGTCATTTCTACTGCTGATCAGGTTTCTCGTTTTGCGCGAGGTTTTGGTGATATTATGTCGAATTCAGAGCTAAAAACATTCTTTTTCCGAAGTTTAGAGCTGGAAGATCTTGATTGGATGCTATATGGAAGTGAAAGTGCTGTCTGTATAGAAGATTGGAAGGCACATACTGAGTACAACGGGTACAAGGAAACTGATCCTCAGATATCCTGGTTTTGGAAGGTGTGTTCTTGCAGCCTTTTGTTATTATTTTCCTTAAGTATATGTTTTTCTAAATTTTTGCAATTTTTTATGCATTCATGTTTTTCTGTTGCTGGCATATGAACACTTTACTGGCATCAAGAAAAAAGGTTGCAAGTCGCATTTAGTCTTGAAGCTAGAATTGTATAAATCTTGTTACGAATAGTTTAAAATTTTGAATTAATAAGAATATCTAAGGTTTCATTAGTTTATTAATGGAAATTGAGGACAGTATATTGTTACTTAGGCCCAAAAGGGTTTTCAAGAAGGTTTTGGGTCTAAGAGTATTCCTGTTGGGTTGATAAGAGGTTCTGAAAGATGATAATCATTGTAAGATGATTGGTTGACCAAAGATACAAGTATTAAGTTGTTAATATTGGTTTGTGTATCATGAAATAGGAACTTCATTAGCTGTAAATTATTAGAGAAGATTTAACTGTTCCTTTTGCTCAGTGGTAGGAACGAGGCTATCTATGATTGTCTTGGGGTTTAATCTCACTGGCAAGATATTTAAACAAGACGGGCATGCAAGTGCCACCTGTAGCTTGAGAGTAGCTAGAAAACTGTATGTACGTATGTCATGTTTTGTTTATCTTGATGAATGAAAATGTTCTTTTGCATAGGTTATTGGTATGCTTAGGGATGGCTTGTAAAAGCAAGTTGTTGGATAATTTTATATAAGCAATCAGGATATAAATTTAATGAAAGAAACAAATTATAGAGTAGGATGATAATTTTTAAAATTTTGTGCTGACCTGTAAATTAGGATAATATTTATGGATAGGTATGTAAATTTACACTTAGTCAAGTCTTTAAACTGGTTTTGAGCAGCTTGTTGGCTGTATAAGAACTTACAACTGGAAATCTATATATATATATATATATATAAGCGGGACAAAATCACTGTTCATAGCACAGTGGACTTCCAAAAATGGTATTTGCAAGAAAACGGTGCCCCAGAGATGTCATGTGGAGGTGTTTTTGACACCGGTTAATGCTAAAATATTATTTCTGTACAGGTGGTCATGTTTTCATTCTGTTCATTTTTTTTTTTACTTTTAAAGACTCCTATTATTTAGGGTTGCTTGACTTTTTTATCTAAATTTTAACTTTTTAATTTATTTAAATTTTTTTTATTTTATATCTGTCAAAGTAAAATATCTATATTTTTTAAATTGAGCATCTTATAAAATATTGATAAAAAAAACTTCCGCTTAAAACATATCTTCTGATCTCCTAATATTAATATCCAAATTATTGTGTGCATCATATTACTATTGGTAACAGTGGCAGAGCCACATTCACTTTAGGGTGGTAATTATTTCCTCTTAATTTTTAAAATTTTGTATAATAGTATGCAAATTTATACTATTTTTTAAATTTTGTAAATTTGCCTTTTTTAAAAAAAAAATTGTCTTTCCTAATTCAGGGGCTCCCCTAAGAAAATAAATTTATCTTTCCTAATTCTGGGGTCCTAGCTCTGCCATTATTGATGGAATAGATTAAGTGCTCGTATCTATAGTTGGACGCCGCAATGCATATGTTTTCATATTACTTTGTTCTATCGTTCATCCTAACTTGAATCGCTTTTTCTTCCTTGCTTTCTTTTTTTAATTTATTTTGCTTATTTTTTATTGCATCATTTTTTATTGCTTTTCCTTATAATTTTTAAAATTTATTGGGTTTGAATGTTGTTATCGTGAGTTTTCAATCTAATCCTTTTTAAAATTTGCATTTTTTTATATTGTTGATGTTGATTACATCTTCATCTCACCTTTTTAAATATTTGCCTTTTTCATATTTCGTTGGCATTCCTCTTGCCCCAATTTTGGAAGTTGTTTTTAATTACTGAGCATAATTGTTAAAGGCGAAAGACACTAAGAGCTCATATTGCCTGAAACGCAAGGTGAGGTGCGCACCTGATAGAAGTAAGGTGCAAAAAATAAAATGAAATAAAATAAATCTAAAACTTACAACATAGCACATATATAAAATAAAATCATGAACTTAACTCAATACCAAAGAAAAACAATTCAAAAGAGCAACACATTATGTTCAGGAGGCACTTTAAAAACGATAATAAACATGCAGAAAAGAGGTAATAAAAGTAAAATAGTCTTATAAATAGCTAGAAGTCCTAGTCCTAGAGTAGTACTATTATACTATAGTAAAAATTCTAAATCATTTTTCATTACTATTTACCATAAGTTTATAATTATGGTATTAGTTGTACACTCCTAATCTCTTACTAAATATTGATTATAATCACTCATCATCACTAAGTTTTATGTAATTTTCTTCTTCTTCTTCTATTTATTTATTTATTTATTTTCTTTGGTGAAATAATCAAGTGTGAGTAAGCCCCACATAACCTACTTTAAGTGTATGATAAAGGGTTGAGATTGTTTTGTCTTAAAAGACCAAAAAAATATGATGAAAACCCTAAATATTAAAGAGGCGCACCTCGCCTGCTCTTCACCCAAAGGCGTGTGCCGTTGTGACATTGCTTGCCTTTGGGCTTTTGAGGCGCCTTGCGCCTCAGATGCGCCTTTGATAACTATGTTACTGGGTAATAATTTTTAAAAATATTATATAACATTAATTAGTTCACAATATATAAAAACATTAATTAGCTTCTTTGCACTTAGTCTGAACGCTTGCTGCTATGCACTTGGAATGGATGATGGATGACTGTTGATTTGCTTACTTTTTCATATCTATCTTCTGTTATGCAGATGATAATTTTTTCTGTATTATCTTTCGTCTTTCCTTTGCTCAGTAGTTGCTTAATAGTGTTTTTTTTTTCTGACTTAACGCGAGGGGTTACATACTAGTTAGGATATAATGCTAGGACATGTCAAATTAGGAGTCCTCATCAAGGGTTTCTATGGTATTGTTATCATAGGAAATATCAACTACTGATTGAAGGCAAAAAGTTGTTTGTTTAGCGTATGTTTGACATGCTCGAGTCATAAAAACTATAAAATAAAAATTAACAGCCTTTTCTAATAGTAGCTGAAGGTATGCAATTTTTTCCCTTACCATGGTGCATTTTAAAAAATGTGGATTCAAATTTAATCCCAAACAAAGATTTTTCATATTTTATTTTCATGTTCTTTTCCCTTGTGTTTGTGTTTGGTGGTGGGATTTTGGATTGTTAGGGATATTTGTTAAGTTTGATGTGTCAAGTTCTACAGCCTAAGAATTTCAATTTTCAGCGAATTTCATTTTATTTATTGAAATGTTATCTTTGTTTGATTTTCTTGAGTCAGGTAGGTTTGTTAGTTATAGGATAGTAATTTCTGTGCTTGTAATGCAAAATTTTTTGTCGATCCCTCCCATGGGGTACCTTTTTTTATTATTATTATTTTTAATTTTATTCCATGGTTACTAAAAAATGCCTAAAGTCATTAAGGGGGCCCGGGGTTCAAGTGTGTGCTCATTGAGGTGGGTTATATATATATATTTATATATATATAGTAAAAGCATTGATAATGAACATAAACATGCATGAGCTTAGCACATCAAAGTTCTCTAAATTCAAAATAAAGA
Organism: Balakata baccata; assembly: GCA_949630135.1. Classification (NCBI taxonomy): domain Eukaryota; kingdom Viridiplantae; phylum Streptophyta; class Magnoliopsida; order Malpighiales; family Euphorbiaceae; genus Balakata; species Balakata baccata. The sequence goes on from CATIWF010036099.1 coordinate 81,446, forward strand.
TTAAAATGAGGAAGCTTAAGAGGCTTCTAATGATAATCCTACTCCTAAAATAGCAGTATCACTAAAGCAACTCATCATTAAACTCAAAATAATCTTCTTCATAATCATTATCATCACATTCAACTTTATTGCTTACCATTTCTTTTTTGTCATCTCCATCTTCATTTTTATATCCTTACTGGATATCATTATCTTCTTTGTCTTTAAGTTCTAGAGTGTATTGGCCCTCAAACGAAAAGAAGCTTTTGCATTTTCCACATACTAAGAGTTACTAGGAGTGGAGGTGAACATTTTATATACTGGCATCCTCATTCTGCCCTACTAGCTCTTCACCATCTCATCCCATTTAATAATCTTACCAATTGATCATTTATTCCCCTGGTTTGATTTGGTTTGATGTTTTCTTTTCTTCTTTGAATGGTATGGGTTACTTGATGGTAGTTGAAGTTAATAATAATAATAACACAAATATGAGATAAAACAACTCATAATGTTAAAACAAGGTTCTCCTTTTCTAAGCCTTGTGCCTTGTGTTGGGCATGTTTCTCATGGAGAATGGCTTTCTTTTTGAGTCGAGTTGCTGAGAGCATTGAGCTTGAGATGTGCCCAATACGTGCATTTCATAATTATGTTTCCATTAGCTTTTAAGTTCCTATGTGGGCAAGGTTAACAGCAAGTGTTGCCTCCTCTAATGAATGGAAAATAATGAAATACAACCAGTGAGATTCCCTGTCAAATGAGGCATGCAATGAAGACACTATGAAGAAGTTCTGTGAGTTGCAAAAGAAACTTTATGCTTGTTACTCATTGGTTTGAGAATGGGAATTGAACTCTATGAGATCTTATCTCCCTTTGTTCCTCAGTTGCTCAATGGCAGTTGGCTGCTAATTGATTGGTCTTAGATTCAAATTCTTATTGGGGAGATTTGATTCCTTCCGAATTCTTTCATTTGGAAATGAAAGGGTTCGCTTTGACCGTTTATAGTAGGTAACCCATTCTCTGTCTTCCTTTCTATTGCATTCTATTCATAAAGGAAAGAGAAAGGTGGATGGAGAGGGGGGGTTTGCTGGCTGACATTAGATTTTTCAAGTATGAGTGGCATTTTGGCAATCTTTGGTGTGAGTTCACGACAGTTTATGCTTCTGTTGACAATGCACCCCACTTTCTAAGTTGCATAATGGGCATCATAGGCCCTGGAAAGATAGCGCCATTAGGGGTTTTTTGATTTTTTAATTTTAAATAATCTTAGCCTTTTGATTAATTTAATAATTTTCATGTTACATAATATAATTGAATTATAAGTTTTTAGGTTTAATTTTCTTTAATTTACAGATCCAGCATAAAACAATAAAAGAAAAAAATCTTTCCTTGTTTGTTTTGAATAATTTTAAACCCTATTCTGAATGCTATTTTTATTTCTCGGGCTCTAGCTGTTTAATGATTTCCTTATAATTTTTATTTGATTAATTACTACTGGCTCATTTGTGTTTCGAACTTATCTTGAATCGTAACTGTTTTATTAAAAGAAAATGCACTATCTATTTAATGGTTTTCTTTTAAATATTTATTTGATTTATTAATAATAGTAGTAGCTCATTATATTGAAGGGAATATTGGAAAATTATACTCTTTCTCATTTAGGTGAACATTCATTAAACGGAGGAGCCATTTGCTGGTTTTCTTAAAGGTTGATAAGGTCTTTTACCCCAGTGCAAATCTGTGTTGTAAATTTATACCTTGTGTCTGTGTATTTGAAATATGCTGGGCACATGTTTCTTTGTTTGTGCAATGTGCATTTTTCTATCTTGTCCATTCAACGTTAATTTGTTTTTAATTTTATTCACTCTACAGTAACTGGTGTGTCTCATCTCGTGCATTCTATATTAAGTTTATATGTTTGTTTTTCTATATCATGCACACCACAGTAAGATAGGAGTTTATATATATGGGTGTGTGCCTTTGTTAAAACTAATGCAATTAACAGTGAATAAAGGAAATAGATGGTTCTAAAGTCTAAACATGACTGATGTGCTTGCGCCCTTGACGCTTTGATATTCAACCAGTCAACTACAATCAGAAGGGCATTGGCAGTTGCCACCTTCGTTCTAAGTATCTAAAGGCATTAGATACATGAGTGTTTTTATATTTTAACCATATTTTGCAGATTGTTGGGGAAATGTCAGTGGAGCAGAGAAAGGTTCTCCTCTTTTTTTGGACTTCAGTGAAGTATCTACCAGTTGAAGGTTTCCAAGGCTTGACATCTCGACTTTATATATACAAATCATCGGAGCCCCATGATCGCCTTCCTTCATCACACACATGTTTTTATCGATTGTGTTTCCCGCCTTATTCTTCCATGGTTGTCATGCAAGACCGTCTGAATGTCATCACCCAAGAGCACGTTGGGTGCAGCTTCGGGACTTGGTGAATATTGCGGTTAAGTATGCTTTAGAAGATAAAAGAGTTTTAAACTGCACATAGAAAGATTTGTACTTAGCTTGTACAGATAGGAACATTTCATCAGTTTTTCGTATAGACTATGTAAGGAGGTGCTTTAGTTAATTAATTTATGTAATTTTTTGAAATGTTCTGATGTCATTGCTCTTTTTGCTAAGCTGTTAATATAGGTATGCCGTAAATAATGGAGTTACAAGGAATCAAATTCCCAGCTTCCATTTGACTTCCATCCCTAGCAACGGCTGCTGCTTTTCATTACCTGTAAGTACACAATTATGCAATGTCATCTTGATCAATAGAAAGTTTAGGATCTCTCTCTCAATATATATATATATATATATATACACACACACACACTGATGAGGATGGAAAATCGTACACAACAGCATGCAGCATGATTCTTAACCCAATCAACTTGGGGCATTGCATTCTTACTAAATTCTTATAGTTCTCTTTAGCTAGTTTATATGAGTGGCTATGATCCTATTGGAAGCATTAATTAAAATTTTAGCATCTCCTTTAAAAATGATATTTGGCCTAACATCTTATATATGAGCCACAACTTCAAGCACCAAAGAGTTAGTTTTTCCCTTGAATCTTTTGACTTTCTAGTAAGAGTGTTTTGCTATCAAATTGCCCACATTTCTTGCTTGATCAACTGAAGCATAAAAATTAATCTTTAAACAGCCTATCAACTCTCGCAACATTCTCCTTTTTGTTCTTTTTATTCAAGAATTTTCGTCAATTTCTCCAACCGTGTCTCTTTTCTCTCAACTATTCCATCTATTCCAATGTCTTCCCAATTCCTTCTCTCGTCATATGAATCATTTTTCGCTAGTGCTAGGATCACTACCCGCATACATTATCTTATTCCAAGTGGATTACAAGCCCAACGATAAATTAAAAAGAACCCGTGCTGAAATGTAAAGTGGATGCAACGGTCATGTCCAACTGATCTGTAACATGTAAATGATCAAACCAAGTGGCTCAAAATGGTCATGCTCAGGTTATCACTAGTAGCTGGTACATAGACTTCTAAACTTATCTTCATTTCTCATTCTTTCCTATGTGATTCATATCTTCTCCTGTAGACAAATGTGAGATATGGCTGAGGATGTTACAATCGACATTGAAGTTCAAGCAATAATGAGCTTCGCAAATGGAGCAGGTTTTATGGTATTTTTTTTTTTTTGGCCGACTGGTTGTAGTTGAGCCGATTGAGTATGCTTGATGGATCTTTGCTAATAAAACTTGAATTTGGCAGCAATAAACTAGTAGATTGGTACCTAAGAAATCATAAGGTCAGCCATTATTAGGAAAAAGAGGAGACAAAATTTGCTCCAGAAATAAGGGTACACATTTTCAAATGTAAAAGAGTAAGAAATGGAGACATCACCATCAACATGTATCATCATGATCGGTCCCCAACTTTATCATGACATTATTAAAGTTTTGATGAAAATTGAATTATAGTTACGACAATAACCATAAAACCACACATAACCATCATAACTAACCTGGAATATGCATCAAACAGAATCAGAAAATACAACACAACATTAAAATTACCAAAATGCTCCCGACCCTTTTTTTTTTTTTTTCCTTGTAGAAATATACCGAAACGTCCAAAAAGCATGTAAACCATCATAAAAACACAAAATAAAAAAAGGTAAAACAACAACAAAAGGATCTCCTTTTATCTTGATGTGACATTTGATTAGAGGATTCCCTATAATACGGACTTTGAATCAAACTGTATTTCTGTATGTCATCTAGTTATGAATTAACTTTTGATGGTTAACTTCTGGTATATATGTTTTTTGTTATTACCGATTTCATAGTGAAGTTATACAAATGAAGTTGCTTTGATTTGATGGCCAATTGTCGCATTGATTTGGCACTAGTAAGTTGTTTTTTCATTTATTGCAAAAAAAAAAAAAAATTTCTTTTCATTAGAAGGTACAATAGTTCGTTGACTATATAAATATATACAGTAATATTCTAACATGTACCACAAATGTTTTAAATTCTCAGGTGGATGACTTAAACCAAAAGCTCCAACAGTTTTTACAAGTGAGAATATTAACTAATCAAATCATCTCTTAATTGGCTTTGACACTAGTAAGTTGGCATCACTTGTTGTACGTACAACAAAAAAAATATTTAATTATCTTCAATAACTACCATAATTTCAATTTCTATTATAATAATTCTGTGCATTTGTAATATTCAGTATCTTGATAGTCATAAATAACAAATATTACATTTTTCATATCTTGAAACCCTTTGCCTATTCTCAAGGAAAAAAAAAAAAATCATTTTCGGCACTTATTTAGACATGAATATAGATACAAGGATATTGAAAAATGACATTTCAGAAAGTATAAAATGTGGATAAGTGAAAAAATACATAAATATTAAAAATATAAAAGTAATTTTATTAATAATTAAATTCAAGAGATATAATTATAAATTTTATTTTTTTGACATATTTAAATATATTGAGCAATAATTAGTATTAATCAAATTATATACAGGGATATTGAAAAATGACATTTCAGAAAATATAAAATGTGGATAAGTGAAAAAATGCATAAATATTAAAAATATAAAAGTAATTTTATAAATAATTAAATTCAAGAGATATAATTATAAATTTTATTTTTTTTGACATATTTAAATATATTGAGCAATAATTAGTATCAATCAAATTATATTTTCTAGAAAAAAACATGTTTAACTTTTAGAAAAATACAAAATGGAATGCAGAAACTAAGTAATTATATAAACTATAAAATAATATAATTCCTATTCTTAATAAATAATTCATCGTCAATAAAGAAATTAAGTTCATTTAAGTAAGATCTCAAGTTCAAGTCTTATATATAGAGAAAATATGTGTTAGAATAGCTCTATCCTATAATGGATCAACAGTTAGCTCAAATCGGATAAGTGAAAATCTATGAATTTCTAAAGACTAGTTGGTAATTAAAAAAAAAAGAAATTAAGTAAATATTATAATATAAAACAATATTATTCTTATTATTATCAAAACTAGAGATCACATCATCACACCATATATATCAAAATCCATCGACCCAATGCACGGGATTGATCCACATAATCCACCATATATATACTCTTATCTCTCTTTTCACAGTAAATCAACCAAATAAGGTGGCCTGACATGAAAATCATATAATCTTAGCTTCTAATATAAGTTGCAAATGGATCTCAATTTTATATAAATGACAATAAATTAATGGAAAAAAGAAAGAAAGAAAACATAAAATAAAACAAAAACTCGCCAACTTTGACATGCAGAGAAAGAACCCAACGAAAATAGCCCCACAAAATATTTGATAATGATGTCACTGGACTTGAATTTCCATTATTCTAATTAAATTCATTCATTCATTCCTCAATCTTCTCCACAGGAACTTCAGTGTTGGCTGCCTCCTCCACTACTTGAACAGCTGGTTTCTCTTCTTCCGCCGCCGCTGGTGCCTCTGTCTCTGCAGTCTCCTTCTTTTCCTCCTCTTCCACACCTGCTGGCTGATCAGCTGCAGCTAGTTTCTCTTCTGGCTCTGCCGTCTCTTCAGCTGCTTTTGTGGTCTCCTCAGCGGCTTCAGTCTTTGTTTCTTCTTCAACGTCTGCCTCTGTTTCTTCCTCAGCCGGAGCTTCTGCTTCAACTTTTTTCTCAACAACTTCCTCAGCTGGTTGTTGGGTTTCATCAGCTGGCTGTGGAGCAGCTTCTTCTTGAATTGATTCCTCAGTAGTAGTACTCTTGATCACCTGATCAGGTGTCTCATTCTCTGGCAATGTTTTGGCAGCTGATTCAACCTGTAATTGACAAATAACCCATTTACTCAATTGTTTTAATTTAATTTCCTGGTGATTTATTAAACATATAGAGCATCATCAAATGAATAAAAGATTAATAGAATAAAAACTAACTAGCAGATTAATTAATTATTCAAAGCATGTTAATCAGAAAAGGGATCGTTCATCAATAACATATATATATATATACATATACATATACATTTGTGTATATAATTTAAGGTTTTGTGAATCCACATAAATAGACTGATGGTAGGTTCATCCAATCGATTTGAGCTAGACTCAAGTTAGGTGTATGTAAACAAACAAACAAAAAAAAGGGTTTTGAAAGAAATTAAGTGATCTCTTCACTTGGGTGGCAGATCCATATGCATGTACTAATTAATCAACACTCATATTATGAAATCAACATGACAATATATAGGAGATTTAAGTAGCTAGGGAAGAACAATTAGAGAAATTAAATTAACGGATTAATGTACATATAAGTAAAGAGGAGGCAGCTGAATTACCTCAACGGTGGCCATTTTTTGGAAAGTGAAGGATATGTGTATAAGGCAGAAATTAAGAATTAATAAGCTTAACTTATAATGAAGGAGAGAAGGGATGAAGAGATGATGGGTGTTAAAGGGAATTTATAGACAAGTGAATTGCATTTGCTCAATTTAAAAAAGGAAAAAAGAGAATGAGAGAAGAGGAGACTGTGGCCCTGTGAGGCAATCTTGCATGTGTACCTGACACTGCTACACCTTTGGTATTTTATGTCCATTTGTACATTTT